>WURV02177100.1:0-13688 GCA_011762755.2 Epimenia babai
TGTTGAGAGCGACGGGTATGAGTGAGAAGTCGAGCTGCACTGTTTTGGAGCTTCTGGAGTCGTTGAATGTCACAGGCTGGAAAGTAAGAAGGGAATTGCAGTTGGCAATACGGACAGATACAAAAGTGTGAACAAGCCTTTGGCAGAGGGTTGAGTTAAGATATTCTGAAATAGACGAGATATTTTTGAGACTGTGGCGAGTGGAAGATTACGGGCAGTAGCAGTAGGAGTTATGGTAGTATTATCGAAAGAGATGGAAATTATCGGTGGTGGTGCGCGACGGAAGGGCGAGGAGATGAATATTATTCTGGTGGTAGTTAAATTAGTAGTTGTCCTATGTAGTATAAGCAATATATAACCATATACACAAATATATACCTATATACGGCATATACAATATGCACCTATACATGCCATTATATACTGGTATATATCAATATGTGAATATGAATTGGTGAAGCAAAAACATGGTTATGTCAAATATTGAGGAATTCTACGAAAGATTTACTCTTACGTGACATTCATTTATACATGTATGTTGAAAGAATGATACCATAATACTATTTAGGGTTAAAGTTATTCATTAGAAAACTATCGGCTTTTATTCGATACTTGATCAAAAACAGGTATATAATAATATAATGACAATTCAAAGTTGACCAATTGAAAAGAAAAATAAATATGAAAAATTATTTTATCTCTGAATAATATATCGTGTGATTTTTAAAAATAAAATAAAATTGTCTTAATATTGTCTTTATTTTGTGCGGCCAATTTTTTTCTGTTACTTTCCACAGTCGAGACATTCGTGTGAATGTATTTATGATGCAGACCTGTATAATCATTACAGGGATCTACGTAGTTAAAACAATCATTCATTACACAATCTAGCTTCAGAGATATTTATGTATTTGATTCTATAAATGCCCAATTTGTTAGGAAAAATCCATTATATCGATCTGTTCTGCACACTCGAAGCCCCACAAAACATGTCCTGATCTTTCATTCCATCCATCCATGCATTCTATATTGCAGTATGTATGTATGCAGTATATAATACAAAGGATAAAACATAGAACAGTAATCTTGTCAAGGAAATTCTACGATATGTTATGTTATGAGAATAACTTTAATGTTATGTTTCTACAGTAATTGTCTTGATATACAAACACAGTGAGATCATGCGACTGGCATCTTTTCATTGCTACATTAGTTTATCTCCTCCAGCAACTGCCACAGATGACGGATCACTGTAAATGTATCTGATGTATCTGTCATATATCTTTGATGAGGGTTTTTCTCATGGCTTCTTGATGTCCTTTCATTTACTGACTTTATTATATGTGATGCATGCATGTATATATGCGTCTGTCATAAAAAGGCAATGTCTCATGTCAGATGTCGGTGAGTAGGTAGCAACCTAACCCCTAATCACTTGGGTAGGTAGACATCTTGAGACTTATGTTTAATGCCTTCAGTATGTATACCTCTGTGGTAAATGGTAGGTAGTACATACAGATTCCATTAGTGGCATTATCCGCTCTGCTAAATCATGCTTCTTGACTATAGCTGGACAAGTGTATGTTTGGAGCTAATAATTTAGTATCATTATGGACAGTATGGAGAGTAATGCTGATGTGAAGAGTTTACAGTTACTACTACTAACACTGGAGAGAAATGCGCAGAAAAAAACCTATACCTCTGATGGGACTCGAACCCTTGACCTCCAGATAATCAGTCCGGTGCTGTACCAACTAAGCTACAGGGGCAAGCTTGAGGCAAGCTCGGTATAGGTTTTCTGCGCATTTCTTTCCAGCTATACATAGAACCACATTCGCTACCCCATTACTACTAACACTGTAAAATATAATAACATAACGATAGCTTAAACATCCACCAGTGATCCATATATAAGTCAGCATTGACATTGACCAATGTGTACATTGTCTAAGAGTACATATTGAAAACAAAAATCTATGTACAATATTGCCGACTACAAAGATCGTTGCTATGGGCTATCGAGGCTTTAGCACTGACCAGCCCAAATTTTGACTGACAGTACTTCATTAATGTGTATAACACAAATATCACACATTAGTGTCTCAGTTATCGCTACTGAGTGCATCAGCTATTTATTGGTATAGTGTTGTATGCTAACTGCTTGTGTGTTATTAGTTTTGTCTCAGAAAGTCAAGTCACAATTAATGCAAATTTTTTTTTGTATGTAAACATGTTGACACCATTATGGACATGCTTGATTGAGGAGATTTCAGATATATTTTTGACAACATACCCACGAAGCATAAATTACGATCTTATCGACAGCTGACCATGCACTGACATCCAATTATAATGTCACAGTCGGAGACCTCGAATCACCCAATCACAATCACCCCTTCATATCTATCTCTTTAGGAGGATATGAGGTTGTCTTGGCAATCACGCTACTATTGATTCGCCACCCACCATAAATAGCTCGTTGCATGCATCTTCACAGTCCTTCTTATTATAGCCCAGCCAACATTTCCTTAGCCTGTGTTTCTGAACAAGTATCACAAGTGAAACATTCTCATCTATGATATTTATATAGTTTTATGTCTTACGATATTTGAACATTGTTACATAATGCGATGGTATTATGACAAAAAACTGCTTTTTTGGCCCAAAAAATCCATGATTAACTTTTAAATGTTAGTAGTATCAACAGTCAAGGAGGTGTTTTCTGTGTGCAGTTTAGGAAGCTGCAACTGTCATTTTAATAAGAAATGTTGAAGGAAGTTCAGTCAATAAGTACCGCTGGCACATACAGAGTTGTATGAGAATCCATCCGATCACGTTACACTACAGTACATTAACCTAGGATGGATTGGGCTGCAAGAAGGGGTGAACTGTAGTTCAGCAACTGTTTTCAGTGACTACTTAATAAACACATGGATTTGTGCTGAGACTTTGTTCCCATACATTCTGTTGTAACACTGTGGAATGTGGTAGTGAAGACAGTTATAGAACTAGTCATAACCAGATGGGGGCAGTACCCACTTTCATAGTGAACTTCATCACACCTCTGAAGTAGGATGAAGTCAGCAGTCATGCTGAACAGAATCTAATTAACAGTTGCCAGAGAAAAAAGGTGCAAAATTTTCCTCCAAATTTAACAACTTCTTAATTTTGCTCAATAATGAATTGTGTTTTGTACTCAACAATATGTAGTTTCAGTGTGTTTTTAGGGGGCAATTTCTTTCAAATAGGCTATCCTGGGAAGGAAATGGTTATAATGGAAGTGACCCATTCGATCAATGTGTCATAAACAATTCAATTTATCTCCTTCTAGGAAAAGAAACATTTTTATGAGCAATTATTCTGTATCATCCAAAGATTGGAAAATTTTGGCAAGTTTACGATAGCTTCACAATGCGGTTTAGGAATACGGTTTTTTTCTTAACAACTATGGCTATTAATTAGTTTAACATGTGTAATCCACTGATTTGTAGTGAATACTGCTAATGCGTTTTATGTGATAAACCCTTTTAATTGTCCGAAATAAACTGAGACGGTACACTTTTTTCAGGGATTTACAGCACGTGGTACAGAAATCAGCAACCGTATGATTGCTTATAGAAACCTCATCAACAATGCTGACAGCGAGATAACACTGATGGCTACAGTCTATGATGAGAAGAAGAACATTGTGAACCGAGCCAAGAAACGACGCCGCAAGAAAAAACCTCGAAAAAAGAACAGGAGCAATCAACGAAAAAAGCAGCGGAGAAAATGGAAGAATATCAACTCAAATGTGACTCAAATAGTAGAAGATATAGGACAAGACTTGGTGAATGATGATGATAGTGATGATGATGATGATGATGACGATGATGACAGAAGTACACCAAGTAGTCCTAAAGATGTCTGTGCACCTATTCCAGGTATGTTTCCCCATTAGGTTATTTACAAATAATTTGTGTCTCGCATGAACTATCATTGTATATTTTTTGGAGGACAGTGCAGTAGTTAGAACGTTTGCCTTTAAATCCACAGGGCTCCCATTCTAGCCAGCATCCAATTTGGACATTTTTTCAGGCAGTAAGTACCTTAATTTCCTGTAGGGTCTAGGTAGCCCTTTTGGGGTTAGGGCTTTCCCCCGTTGATGTAGCTATGTCATCATCCCATTGTAGATAACCATTAACTATCATAGACCTAGCGGAATGTGCGATGTGTTGCATATCTATAGATGTTTGCAACCAGTGGCCTGAATGAAAGAACTTCTTGTCTGCTCAGGCTCCCACCACCTACAATTGAGCCTAATCAATTTTTTCTTGTGTTAACCACATTTAAACAGTTTATAGGCTAAATAATATATATATATATCCATTTTAGAAACAAGTACAATTTAGATTTTTAATATCATAGACTGGAAAGGAACATTACCATGAAAATGTTACATCACCCCATTTTAGTTGATTATATCGTGACAAGTGACGAAAGTATTTAGGTATCTAATAAATCAGATGTGGAAAATGTCAATAAGTGGATACATAGCTTTTTGCGGATAAACGGTTCACTTATAGGCTAGCTTCGTAAAGGGTCAAGAAAGACCTAGACAACGATCACCTTGATTATCAGCTATATGCAACTATCTATACATATCATTGTATATCCTATTGTCTGCACTCTGCACCATGATTATTTTATTGATTGAACCATGATTATCCTATAGTCCGCACCACGATTACCCTATAGTCGGCACCACGATTATCCTATAGTCCATACCATGATTATTCTATAGTCCGCACCATGATTGTCCTATAGTCCGCACCATGATTGTCCTATAGTCCGCACCATGATTGTCCTATTATCCTATAGTCCGCACCACGATTATCCTATAGTCAGCACCATGATTATCCTATAGTCCGCACCATGATTATCCTATAGTCCGCACCATGATTATCCTATAGCCCGCACCCTGATTATCCTATAGTCCGCACCATGATTATTCATTCTATTATCTATAATTGTCTATTATTATTGTCTCTCGTATTCTATTGTAATTTATGGTGCAGTGTGTATACATCATGGATGATTGTACAACATTATCATCGTCTAATTTCAGACAAGCAGTACGCAAGAGTCGTGTTTGGATCAATAAATGGAACATCCCTCTTCACTGTTGACAACATACGTGACATGTGCCATCTTGAACAACAATTACTGATATCCTACAAGAACTACACACAACTATGTCACAGACGTAATGAGCAGTGTTGCCTCCCTTGGTCCATCGGTCAAATCGTGGCGTCGTTAAATAACAAGTCTGAATGTATGGATATTTGCGAGGAAGATGTTACTTTCGTGAGGCACTTATTAACGATATGTCTGGAGCCTTATAACAATGGATATCTTATGCCAGAGTGCTATTCCAATGAATGCCTTAATGTGTCCAGTGTCTGTACAGACAAGAGCACTGTCTATCTGCTCTCTCACTATCTCATGGATTCTCACTATAACGCCACAACAAATCATCTCTCATATGCCATGACCTTTATACCAATGGCTGGTGGATTATCTGCTATAGATTTCTACAAACACATCGAATCCCAACCACTCGTCGCGAATAATGTGAGAATTGTGGGAGCCCAGCTGAACAACAAGTTCCTGTTATTCGATGAATACCTCCTCACAGATAGCGTATGGTTACTGGCTGCAGGCGCAATTATATTCCTGACAATCTGGTTCTATTCGTCATCATTATTCGTGACATGCATGACATTTCTGGCGATGTTTTGGTCATTAGAAATTGCTTATTTTTTGTACAAATTCGTGTTTGAGATCGAATTCTTCCCGTATATGAACCTAATGACTGTGATTATCATCATTGGAGTGGGCGCCGATGACGTGCTCATATTTTGTAAGGTCTGGTACATGGCAAAGTCCGAGAAAAACAACGGGACGTTAGAGAAGATAGTGAGCGATACGCTGCGTCACTCGACTCTCACAATGTTAGTTACCAGTCTCACCACTGCCGCTGCCTTCTACGCTAATTACATCAGCGATGTGACCGCTATCAAATGTTTCAGCTTATATGCCGGTACTACAATGCTCGCGAACTATATCTTCATGATCACCTGGCTTCCTGCTGCCGTCATCATTTATGAAAAGTGGTGCAATTGCTGTTTCTGCTATAACTTAGATTTTTACGCGCCGAAGTGTAAACTTTATAACTACATATGTAAGCTTCCGTTTAATGGATATTACTTCACGTACAATCATGCGAGACATTTTATCGAGAAGCTTCTGCCCTGTGTTATTATCCGTCTGCAGTTCTTTTGGTTAATTACGCTCTCCAGTGTTACAATCGCAAGTGTTATCGCAATTTTCTATTATCCAAAATTAAAACTTCCTTCATCAAAAGAATTCCAAGTTTTCTCAGGTAAACACTTAATGGAAATGTACGATTTAGAGTTGTCTCGCCATTTCGAATTTGAACGCAGTACATACAACATGCCGATAACCCTGGTATGGGGTGTAAATGCCGATGACAATGGAGTCCACCTAGAACCGCACGATTTCGGAAAACTCTCGCTTAGCGATTCTTTTTCGTTATACGACGGTGACTCACAGTTGTGGTTGGTGAAATTTTGTAAAAAGTTACGCAAGTCCAAGTTCTATTTGGCGACACCCGGATTACAAATATCTAACTGTTTCATGGAGAATTTCAAGTTGTACATGAATAAACCGTGCGACACCGATGGTGTGAGCAAGTGTTGTGAGAGTACACCGTTCCCATACACAGAGAGCATCATGGTGGAGTGCCTCAATGAATATATCCCACGACTTATGGCTTCTAACATGCTAATGTACACGAGGCAATCTCCCGGCCCAAGGTTTCACCAAGGCCGACTACGAGCGCTAATCGTTGAATTCACGAGCAACGTCCCATTCTCTCACCAATATGAAAACATCAGTCGATTTTATGAAGGGATGAATACATTCATGGAGACTGAATTGTTGACAGCTCCAGACGGCTTGAAACAAGGTTGGTTTGTCAGTGATCTAGCATTCTATGACTTACAACATACCTTAGTGACTGGTGTCCCCGTAGCTATCGGCGTTTCTATGGCTATAGCTGGCCTCGTGGCATTTCTGACGACATTAAACATCCTCATATCGGTTTACGCCATTTTAACTGTTGTGTCGATTGTCCACATAACTGTTGCGAGCCTCGTACTTCTGGGCTGGCATTTGAACATTCTCGAAGCTATCATCATCACTGTGACCATAGGCATGTCATTTGATTACACCTTACATTATGGCGTTGCATACCGCCTATCACCGGATCTATCTCGTGAGATGCGCGTTATATCTTCGTTGCGACACATGGGTAGCCCCGTTACCATGGCTGCTATCACAACATTCCTCGCGGGACTGTTAATGCTTCCATCTACTGTGAATGTTTACCGTCAATTCGGAGTGTTCCTCATGATAAACGTCACGATAAGCTGGATATACTCGACGATGTTCTTCCATTCACTCTTGTCATTCATCGGACCACAAAGTGCCTTCGGTCAGCTCCACTGGCCATCGCTCGAATGCTGCGGCGGTTCATCGCGCGAACACATCGATAAGACGATTTACACGATGAGCGAGTCGACTGTATCGAGTACAACGAGCACGAGTAACCCGCACCATGGCGGGGCGGGGGAGTCGCACGAACTCGAGCCACTCACCCACCAAAATCACCTCACCGTCTACCACCACCGCCACAGACAGCCGTGTAGGCTACATTACTACAACTCGCACGTCGAATCAAGTAACGTATCAACCAACGTGTCCGATGGTCAAGAAGTATATTCTCCCAGCAACCCCTGCGACAGTCCCATAATGACCCCGAAGACTCGTCTCGCATCGATCGTGACATTTGATGCTGTCACATCCGCAGATGACTCCGACAGCGATAACGTGCCGCCGTCGCTCCATAATTCTAATGGGAAAACTAATTCGAACAATTCCAAGTTGGATGGTAATGTTTGTATCGCACAAGTTTACTAATGATCGTATCGAACATTGACTTATTCCAGCCACTTACCACAGTTACTAATAATTACCTTAAGACCATTATATTTTATTCCGTTATTTCATGTTTGACTAATCTCTGTTCTCCATTACTGCAATGTGACCACGTCTATAAAGGAGGGGAAATGCACAAAAAAGTGTGCTTTTGTAGCTAAGTCGTTATTGCACCAAAAATATCAGCCTTTTTATCTATATTGGTCTGCACTAAAAATATCCTCTATACTAGCTAAGTCGTTAGTGCACCAAAAATATCAGCCTTTTTATCTATATTGGTCTGCACTAAAAATATCCTCCATACTAGCTAAGTCGTTAGTGCACCAAAAATGATGGAGTTCATACTAAAGATACGATTTTTTATGTATCAACTTTGTTATTCATGAACCTGACATTACCTCCCATTCATCTTTTATTTAATACAGGATAACTCAATGACCCTGAAATAAAATCCATTTTTTTGCCCTGAAGAAAAATCCAAGTTTTGTACTTGTTCGAAAGATTTCTTGAGTTGTCTAAATTCGTTCACTAATCTTTCACTGATAGCTTTAATACTAACGATATTTAGACTAATTGTCTCAAGATTTATGATACGATGCATATATACATAAGTAGACTACATCATATGCAGATCAATAATTTCATTTCTCCACACTATGTAATTTTATAATCATTTGTATCTGTATGTAGGGTAGGGGATGTAGGGGAGAGCGAGTTTATACTGATCAGGGGGTCATTCAAACATGTGGTTTTAAAGATGTAGTCTAATTCATAAATGAATAGGTGGGCTGCACTGATGAAAGAAATGTCATATTTAGCCAATTGGCCCCAGGTGCCTTATGGGTAGCTGAAATCCACAATAAAAGTACAGCACTAGATATAACACTATACAGTGTGTATTACTCCCATACATTCTGCTTTGGCAAGTAAAGCGTAGTATTTATAGGGTGTAGCTGAGTTAAAGGATAAAAATCTTATTAAATTTGCTTAAATGGCATATGAAAATGTGTTCCAAGTGGTTACGGTATTTCCCCATCCCTGCTTCACTTTTAACCACATCATGTGTGAGGGTGTGGGTTAGTCTGTTGATCTGTGTACTCGTCACACATCGACGTGATTGGTTGTTGCTGATTTATATTTATTCACTTAGTACAAACTACCGCAATCTAAACAACAGAAGTATACATTTAGCTAAGGTAGTTAGTCCGCTCTAGTAGGAGCTGTGGACTCATAACCAATAGGTCGCTGGTTTGAAACTTCTTCCAGGTAGACATTTCTGCGATGATCCTCACTAAGTCATTTATCCTCGATTGCTGGAGTAAACCCATCTCAAAATTGGGTAGATACTTGATATCATTTTTTATGGGTGATACATGTCACAGGTATTGTATCTGCCCTGAATATAGCTCCCATAAACATTCATTGTAAACCGCATCTAAGAGCCTAGGCTGATACTTGCGGTCTATCAATATTGTACTCTACCTTTTACGTTTGTGACATGATATTTCAACAGTGTAGGTGCATCAACGTAACGGCTTCATCACCAACAACATAAAGCAGTACAACAGACAGTCATTGATTCCTGAATGTACAGTATGAGAAGCTGTATTAGTCTATTAAGTAAGAAAAATGCATGGGTAACACTTTTTGAGACTAATTGAATTTATTCATAATCCAGCTTCCACTTATCACATATATAAAAGGTGTTAGCCATGCAGTGATTCCTCATTCCTGCGTCTGTTATTTGTGATAAAGGTGTGTGAGTCGTATTGCATATTGAAAGGTATAGAGGTAACAGCTGTTTCTATAACTGATATCAGAATTAACACAACCTTTCATATAATAGGTATGTTTGGGCAGACCCATGCAGGTGTAAATATGCTGATGGAGGTGACATATGTACTGTATATGATATAATGTGCAGTACTTTCACCTGCCCATGACAGCTGTAGTCTTTCCTTATGAAAGCTTGTGTTAATTCTAATCTAAGTTAGTTAATAAAGCGATTGGATGTCAATTTTTTAGTGCCTAGCGTCATTGTTTTACTGTATCTTCCATACCTTTCTGATAACATTTTGATTTTGGTTATCTGTTGTCATATATGATTTAGAAAAGTACAGAAACTCTCATATTATGTTATCTTGTATTTATTGCTACATGCACTGTCTATTTTTGACCAAAGATCAACTGTAATAATATTCTTTTTATTTATTGATATTGTAAGTCTAAAAATGTAAAATATATATCTTATGATCAAGGCTGTATTGTTTAAATATTACTGTGTAACTGGTTTAAATTGGGTGCTCCCTGAAAACGTCATATTGCCATTACGCAATATGCCCGACGAGTTTACTAGGGTAACCCTAGTCTTATCAAGTGTAATATTGTCCAGGTTTCATCCACCTTCATTAGTTGGCCAGATTTATTATATGATGATCTTGGTTTAGGCCACCTTACTCATTTATGGGCCAGATTAGTGTAAAATAATGATCCAGATTTAGTTCACCTTCATTATAAATGGGCCAGATTTGTATAACATGATGGTCTGGGTTTATCTACCGTTCTCAATAATGGGCCAGATTAGTCTAATATGATAGTCCAGCTTTACTTCACTTCCTTAATGAATGGGCCAGATTTATTTTATGATTATCCAGCTTTAGTCCACGTTGTTCATTTATGGGCCAGATCAGTCTAATAATAGTTCAGGTTTCTATTGGTGATTGTGTACGGAAAAAACTAGTGGCTTGGCCATGTAGATAGAATGGACGATGGCAATTGGGTCAAGAAGTAAAGAGAGCTCGCTGTGGACGGTGGTCGAGCACAAGGGCATGTTAGGAAATCATGGGATGAGGTAATATGAGGTGATCTGAGAGACAAGGGTATCAATCATGTAAACCCGTTACACACACGCGAGTGTGGAAATCCACCTCACAAATGTAGATGAAATCCACCTCACCAATGTAGATGAAATCCACCTCACAAATGTAGATGAAATCCACCTCACCAATGTAGATGATATCCACCTCACTAATGTAGATGAAATCCACCTCACCAATGTAAATGAAATCCACCTCACAAATGTAGATGAAATCCACCTCACATATGTAGATGTTCAGTCTGGCTTCTTATGGGCCAGATTAGTGTGATATGGTCCAGGTTTAGCCAACTTCCCCATTAATGTGCCAGATAAGTGCAATATGATGGTCTAGGTTTAGTGCACCATTTTCCTCTCTGTTAATGGTATTTCAATGCTATATATTATTATGCTGACAGTTTTTCATTCGATATTTTATTTTTCATGTTATTGTTATCTGTTTACATTAATTTTAGAAACTTGAATCGAAAGTGAAAATGTAACCTTTTACGTTAATATGTCACTAACTACAGTAATAATGACTTTATATTAGTCGAAAAAGCAATAGGTTGCGTGGTATATTTGCTGCTCTATTTGTACTATTTGTAATATTGTGTGGATCTTCGGTTGACAGGAGGTTCTGTAACATTTTGTTGGATGTAGATCCTGGAACATGGTTGATGGGAGACTATGGTCCAAGTGCCCATTCGCGACTCTATGTCTACATGACCTATTCCATTTTCAGCCAGTATCGCAAATTTTATTTGACGAAACGATTATACCTGGTTTTGAGATTACGCTTTGCAGAATTAATCCTTTGAAGTGGTAGGCAATAGTAAATTAGATTTTACATGCGTCACCATTACGAGTGAATACATCAAAGACTAAATAAGTTCCTATTACTGAGCTTCTCACATGGATATTACGGACTATTTTAAATTTTTGCCTTTTTATGACCCAGTCACCCTTTGAGCAAAGGTTAACGAAGGAATTTCGCGGATGAAAACTGTGTGACAGCTTTTCCAGTAGGTTTGTAAACTTTGTATGTAGTGTTGTCTGAACCAAACCAACAGTTCACTTGACACCTCACTTATACTACCAGAATACAGCCTTGTGAATGGCATGTCAACCGAGCCTGAATAATGTCTTTTTGGAATGCAGTTTACAAACTAAATCTTCCTGGACATAAGTGTAAAGTGAAGTTGTATAAAGGGTTAGGCATCCCAATTTTGTTATGATGCAGCCAAATATTAAACCATCATTTTGGTTATTCTTTTGCCGCCAGATACAACTGTATATTGTTGGAACATGTGGGATCTGCTTTCGTGTATAGAGAGACACACCATCCTCAGAAAGGCTTTATATGTCGCAAATTAAAGATTAAATTTAGCCACGAATCTGATGTCAAGTTATTTTTAGTCGTGTAAACCAATGTTTATTTTCATTGATGGCAATTCGTAAAAATATCATATTTCGCAGGGTTTTTTCAATTATTTTATCAAGCATTTTTGGTGAATTTTTAATTATTGATGACGTTTTTATATGTATTCACTCCCCTTGATCATTTCCCTCCAATGTTTCATTTACAACTGAAATCATATATTATGTATATTGATATGAACAAGACTTTTTCCGTAATCTATTTATTAACATTGAGGTTACAGTACTTAATTGTAGTTTATCATTATCGTGGATATTTCACCGTCATTGTTATTACACAAAATAGTCATTGTTTTTTCTTGTAATGCACATATTTCATCACGGAACATATCGTTGTTACGTGCAGAGTGAGTACCTCACTGTGGTCACGTTTAGAGCGTATCTAGTGAGTGAACCTTTTCATATATGTTTACTCTGTGACAAGTCAAAAGATGTCCTCGGGAATGCCATTTCCATCACAGAATCACAGATCCTGTACATACTGTGACATGCTTACTACACTCCCACTCATAACTCAACACACATTCTCGAATTGTCAAATGTCAACTGGCTATTGTTGCTTCGTCGTTCGTTTTTAAGGACTGAAGTATCGTTTATTTCATTATTTGTCCGATATGTTATAATGCTGCTCATTCTATTGTGTCCTGAAACTGTATTGCTGCAGTTTTGTTGAACTTCAACTCTATTGTACAGTAAGTATTATCCTGTAAGTGTTACGTATCTATGGCATTTGCCATTAAATATAACAGAGTCTGTATTTCATCTGTACTTCTCGATTAAAATCCACATATATAATGCCTACTGACAGCGTGTCACTCACTTTAGGCACACAGAATACTAACATTGCATTATAATTATAACATATATTATAAAATCCAATCAAATACATAGGCAACACTGGACATATGGTATTATAATTGGGGGATTTTTATCGACGAGTGTACATATATGAAAATGACCGTTTTATCTAAAAGTGCATTTTACATTCACCGACTGCTGTAATTGTTGCTGCATTTATTGTTTATATACATGTTCCCACAAGTACACTCATGAACGATCATGGCTTTTAAAATTAATGTCTGAATCAGACATGATAAATCCATTGAAAAAATTAAAAAGGGGTTGGATTCCTACTTCCTAACCATCTTTGTTTGACTGTGTTAGTAATGAATTATTGTCGTTCTGTTACACTTTGAAATTTGTATTAAGAAAATAACAAGCTATTTCTACATAGTTGTTAATCAGTCAAAACCTAATTCATTTTCCAGTCAGGTGCATAACTAAACTACTCAAAACTTCTTTAAGATCATCTATATAATATAAAATAATACAC
>WURV02177111.1:0-13687 GCA_011762755.2 Epimenia babai
TCCGCACGAATACAGTAGGGACACCAGGGTGTCGTATAAATTTTCACATTTGCTGCAACGGTCATGTTTCACCTCCGGAACTAGTAAAACGCAATGAAGCCGCAGGATCTTCCCTAAAAGATCGCTGCGGCTATCAGAAAGAGTAAAAGAATGTTTACCAGACCCAATGAGTTAAATTATTGCGGTCCGTATTGAGAAAACTCGCTAGAGGAGCTTTCAAAGTTTTTGAAATTCTCTTTAAACAAGCCGACCAACTTTTGAGCAGTCACATTGTAGGCCCCTTTGTCCTCCCAAGTTTGGACAGGATCCAAAAGAGAACTTTCAATGCCAGGAAGCTCGGTAGGTACATCGAGACCAAATTGGGAATCTTTGTGGCAAGGCGCATTTTCAATTTCGCCATTGAGAATCGCGGTAATAATAGCTCGTGTAACCGGCAAATCAATCCGCTTGCCCACACCATAAGCTCCGCCAGTCCAACCGGTATTCACCAAATAAGCTTTGGCATCATAGCGCTCCATTTTTTCGCCCAAAAGTTTGGCGTAAGACGTTGGGTGAAGCGGTAAGAAAGGCGCGCCAAAACAACTAGAAAAGGTTGCTTGAGGTTCGGTGACACCACGCTCGGTGCCAGCAACCTTAGCTGTGTAGCCAGAGATGAAGTGGTACATAGCTTGACCTGGCGAAAGCTTCGCAACCGGTGGGAGAACACCAAAGGCATCACATGTTAAGAAGATAATTGTTTTCGGGTGTCCGCCACGACTCGGCTCAAGCGCATTATCAATGTGGTAGATCGGATAACTTACGCGAGTATTTTCAGTAATTGATTTGTTTTTGAAATCCACTTCTCGAGTAGTTTCATCAAATACAACGTTTTCTAAAACGGCACCGTAACGGATAGCGTTCCAAATATCGGGCTCTTTTTCTTTAGAAAGATCAATGCACTTAGCGTAACAACCACCCTCAAAGTTGAAAACACCATGGTCAGACCAGCCGTGCTCATCATCCCCGATGAGTGCACGATTCGGATCAGCGGAAAGTGTGGTTTTCCCCGTCCCGGAAAGACCGAAGAAAAGCGCAGTATCTCCATCTTTTCCCATGTTGGCGGAACAGTGCATGCTCAATACGCCACGAAGGGGAAGTTGGTAATTCATGACACTGAAAATGCCTTTTTTCATTTCTCCCGCATACATGGTTCCGCCAATAATGGCCAAACCACGAGATAAATGAAATGCAACAAAGACTTCACTATTCAGACCTAACTCTTCGTAATCTTCAGCGCTAACATCACAAGCATTCAGGATGGTAAACGCCGGCTTGAATGAATTTAATTCTTCGGAACTTGGGCGGATAAACATATTGTTAACGAAATGCGCGTGCCAAGCCTTTTGAGTCACAATGCGAATGGGCAAGCGGTTTTCATCTTCGGCACCTGCAAAGCCATCAAAAAGGTATAGAGGGGTGCCATTCAATTGGCCGGTAACTTTGGTGAGCAATTTATCAAAAGTAGTGTCGTCAATTTTCTGATTTACGGGTCCCCACCAAATATTTTCAGAGGCTTCGCCTTCATCCACAAAATATTTGTCTTTAGGAGAACGACCGGTGAACTTCCCAGTTTTCACCATAGTTGCGCCACCCATACCCATAACGCCTTCATTATTGGTCAAAGTGTGTTCAACAAGTTTTTCTACTGCAAGATTTCGGTAAACCAAGGCCGGCGCTAAACCGAAAGCGTCCAATCCGAAGTTGTCTGACATGGAAAAATTCCTTTGTTTTCGTTTTTTCTCTATTTGTCCGGCTTGATTAGCCCCTGCTAACGTTCTCGCATCGATTGACCATCTTCGGCAACTCTCGGCGAAACATTCGCTGGAATCCCAACATTCAGCCTTTCCAAATGTGTTAACTCTTCGATTTCCCCTTTAAATACAACCCCGAGCAAAGGTCTTGGCGAGTCCCCTACACCCCTACAAACTCGAACCGAATCCAAAGGCCGTGGCATTATAACACCAGAGCTAAAAAATCCAGGCCAATCTAACTAAAAAGAAAGGCAACGGGCAATTTTGAGGCACAACGATTAAAATATCGGAACTATTGTCGGAGCGGCTGCTGTTTCCTTATTTGACCATCAATTACCCTGGAGGAACTCTTAAGTGACATCCAAACTCAAACGCAAGTTATTTCTTTACAGCTCTTTTGCCATCATTCTCGTGCTTGCCTATTTTGCGAACACGGCAATTCAATCACACCTGGGTCGCAAAGCTTTAGAAGAGACGCAACTAAATATGTACAGTCTTGAAGAAGCACTCCAATTAGCGCAAACCGAATCTAAAATTGTCCTGGCTGACCTTTCAGCCATTTGGTGCCCTGCATGTCGAAAACTGGACAAAAGTGTATTTGCTGACCAGATGGTACGAGAAAAAATCCAAAGGGATTTTATTTTCGCCCGCATCGAATATGAATCTGAAGAAGGGAAATCATTTATGAAAACATATGGGGTAAAAGGTTTCCCGGTACTTTTACTCTTAGATGCACAAGGCAAGAAAATCCGCCAGCTTCCCCTAACCTTTAAACCCGCTGAGTTCCTGAAGCAACTATCCGCATCTTGAGATCCCATATTTAACGTAGCAGCATTTTTTGGTGATGCTTATCCATGCTACTATCAGCGCCTCCTATGGATCCCTTTTTAAAAGGATTAAGGGGCGTACCTTCCGGAGAGCAAGCTCTTTGGGATATGGAAATCATCTTATGATTAATATTTTCACAATGTGTTTGGGAGGCCATGATGACAATTCGAGTGGGCATTAATGGATTCGGGCGAATTGGCAGAACCGTCGCGCGAATTCTCAATAAGGATCCGAATATAGATCTCGTTGCAATCAATGATTTAGCTCAGCCCGAACAACTTGCGCATCTATTTAAATATGATTCTGTTTTCTCCCGTTTTGACAAACCCGTCAGCGTAGAAGGAAAAACCATTCATATCGGTGACTGGCAAGTTCAAGTTAGTGGTGAACGAGATCCGGCCAACCTGCAATGGGCAAAACACAAAGTCGATTTGGTGCTCGAATCGACGGGTGTGTTTAGAAATCGAGAGCCTTTGGAAAAACATCTCGCAGCCGGTGCTCCCAAAGTCGTTCTTTCGGTGCCTCCAAAAGAAGCTTTAGATGCCACCATTGTTTTTGGTGTCAACGATCACGAACTCACCGGCAAGGAAAAGCTCGTATCTAATGCTTCCTGCACCACCAATGCCTCTGCACCTATTGTGAAAATTCTTCACGATGCATTTGGGGTAAAAAAAGGTTTCTTAAACACTATTCATGCCTATACCAACGCCCAGCGGCTCCACGACAGCCCTCATAAAGATTGGCGGCGTGGACGCGCAGCTCAAGCTTCGATCATCCCAACAACCACCGGCGCCGCAAAGGCTGTCACGCAAGTTATCCCAGAGCTCGAAGGCAAATTAACCGGAATGGCTTACCGGGTGCCCGTCATCAACGGCTCCATTGTCGATATGATTCTTGAATTTGCCACTCCCACGGATGTTGAGGGACTTCACAATGTAATCCGCCAAGCCGCTGCTGGATCCCACCATGGCATCGTTGATTTCGAAACGGATCCCATCGTTTCTCGAGATATAATCGGCAATCCCTTTAGTTCCGTTTTCGACGCCGGGCTTACCCAAATGATCGATCCAACCACAGCTCATATTGCTTGCTGGTATGACAATGAGTATGGCTATTCAAGCCGGGTGGTTCAGTTGATGAAACGCCTGGTTGAGTTGGGCTAAGACACAACCAAACTCTGATTGTTTCGAATGGACTTATGCCCCATGAAGGTTGGGATGCCGCATGGGGCTCGGGATGCCTAATCTCACTCGGCAAAACTATGCTCATTGACCATCTCGCATGGTTCAATCCAAGCCCTCAATTGGGAAATAAAACCGTCTTCATTGGCTTACAGAAATGCGACCCTTCTTCATTTTCTTAAGCTGAGAGGTTGCTGATTCTTAGGCAACCCTTATATTGAAGGATAGAACAACTCGTCCCAAAAGAGCGCCGATGTGAATAAAAATTCTACCCCGCCAAATAAAGGAAAAGGCCATTCCCCAAGGGCATTTACAACGCATTCCTTGATTAGGATCGGCAGAGGCCCTACACTGGCGCTATACCCCAATACTATCTTTAACTAACCGGAGCCCTCTCCCCGGCAGAAGGAGCTTTCATGACGC
This sequence comes from Epimenia babai, assembly GCA_011762755.2. Taxonomy (NCBI): domain Eukaryota; kingdom Metazoa; phylum Mollusca; class Solenogastres; order Cavibelonia; family Epimeniidae; genus Epimenia; species Epimenia babai. Next base: position 4,223 of record WURV02177111.1, read on the forward strand.
GTCCCACCGAGATTTTCCAAGCGATTAGTAACGGGGACGATACATCGGTATATGAACTTTTAGATCGACACCCTGCTCACGCTGCAGCAGTGAATGATCAGGGGATTAGCGTCTTGCTTTGGGCGCTTTATCATCATCGCAAGGACCTTGCTGAGAAAATATCTCATTATCGGCCCGCTTTGGATGCTTTTGAAGCAACTGGGCTGGGGAGGTTAGAAACTCTTCAGGAATGCATTCAAAAGCAACCTGAACAGCTCCACGCATCAAGTGGCGATGGTTTCACTTTACTCCATTACGCCTGCTTCTTTTCTCATTTCTCTGTCGCAAAATGGCTGATTAGCAAGGGCGCCAATATTCAAGCCATTACCCCGAGGCCTACGGAACTTAGCCCTCTACACAGCGCAGTAACGGCTAGGGCCACCCCTATCGTTCAACTCTTGCTTGCCGAAGGCGCCAACCCAAATGTCAAACAGCAAGGCGGTTATACACCCTTGATGAGCGCCTCGATTCACGGTGATCTGGAAATTATGGAAGCATTGATACGCCATGGCGCCAAAATTGATACCTTGAGTGACAAAAACCAAACTGCTAGGGACATGGCATTAGAAAAAAATCAACAAGCTGCTGTGGATCTTCTCGACCATAATTCCAAGGGTTCATAAGGGGTTCAGCGGAATGCCCCTGAGCCTAAAAAACAGATGTGAATTTTTTTTCTGGTTTGGGGTTGCACTTTGAAGGGATTGAAAGTACAATCTCGATCCTGTTGAGACAATGTTTCAAAAACGCGGGTGTAACTCAGTGGCTAGAGTGCGACCTTGCCAAGGTCGAAGTCGTGGGTTCGAATCCCATCACCCGCTCCAACTTTCTAAAAGGCTTAGGACACATCCTGAGCTTTTTGTGTTTTAATAATGCGATTATGGCGGCGTAGCCAAATGGCTAAGGCAGAAGTCTGCAAAACTTCGATTTACCGGTTCGACTCCGGTCGCCGCCTCCAAGCGCCTGAGTGGTGAAATTGGTAGACACACAGGACTTAAAATCCTGCGACCTTTAAAGTCGTGCCGGTTCGAGTCCGGCCTCAGGCACCCCTAAATTTTTATTAAACTAATTTTTCGAGATTCCCTTAAAAAACTGCGAATATTTCACCTCTTGTCTCACGCATCACGATCTATAGTGAGCAATCACCAAAGGGCAAGGACCTTGCGCAATACCGTTTCAACGCGATGCCTGTATGGGTAAGTGAAAGCAAGGGTGTTTTTAAAGGATCTTAAGTTCCAGTTGCTTTTACGCGAAGCGTTAATGAAGTTGTTAAGATATTTCCAGGTGGCCTAAAAGGTTTTGCGAATCGCCGCTGCAGTGCGCTTGATTTGCCTTATGTGACAACACTTAAACTAGGTCTAGTAATTCATAGATACGAACAACCTACTCTATTCGAGGTCACTCTGCCCTACTAGAACAGGGACACCATGGTTCAAAAACAACTAGTTTTTATTTGACCTGATGACACTGGTGAGACGGTTGCGGCGATTGTTTTTCCCGAGGATTATAAAACTGACATAGACCAAACTGTTGAGTCATTGTCAGATTTGATCGAGACTTAAGCGACGACAAATCATCCTAAGCAAACGTTTCTGAACTCCCCACAACCGGATGTGTTCAGAGTTGGCCTTTGATCGTCTTCTCAAGCAGGCGTTCGAGGCCGTCTAAGACAAGTTCCATTCCAAAACGGAAGTCCTGAACACCATCATGATCTCCCCCAATAATGCTCTCAGCCATTCCGCGAAGATGGGGATATTTTTCTTCTGGCAGCATTGGCAAAAAGTCAGATGCGGCACGACTGTACTCAGCAGGCTCGAATGGAAAGTTTTGATCCTGAAGGACAAAACCGTATAGGTGACTGTCCAGGGCATTAATTGCTCGATCCGCCAGTTCGTAACTGAATCCGGCGGCCCGCAAACAACCGATAGTCTTGTCAAAATAGCGGAGCATCACGGGTCCGGTATTCTTGCGAGACACAATAAGCATTGCTGCCCATGGATGCTGGTCCAATACGTTTCGAGCAGAAATCAGCCGCTCCCTCATAGTTTCTTTCCAGTTACCGGAGATTTTGAACTCTAGGCTCTCCGCAACGATTTCAACCATGCCATCTAACACATCACCTTTGTTGGCAACGTGATTATATAGAGACATAGCTTCAACGCCTTGCGTCTCAGCGATGCGCCGCATCGAGACTGATTGAATACCGCCCTTATCGGCCATGCGCACTGCGGCCCGAAGTATTTGTTGGCGCGTGAGCAGTCGCCGCTTTCGTGTCTTCTTAGTACTGACCATTTCCAATCTATCTTGACACACTTACATCGTAAGTTTATATTGTTTCCTTATAGACTTACAATGTAAGTTTCATGTTTCATTAGCTTTGCCGAGATAAGCCCCGATTACCCGCAGGGCAAGTGGTGAAGGCTAAGGCGATTTTTGAGGAGCAGTTCTATTGAAAGCAATTGTCGCTAATCACTATGGTTCACCTGATTTGCTTAAAGTGGAGGACATTCCAAACCCAAAAGTAGGCGACGAGGATGTTCTTATCTCAGTCCATGCGTCTTCAATCAACGCCGGTGATGGTCACTTGCTTCGCGGTAAACCATTCCCCATTCGGTTGATGTTTGGATTGACGAAACCGAAACACAAGATCCTTGGTGCCGATGTGGCTGGGCGCGTTGAGTCGGTGGGAAGCGCTGTTTCGCGTTTCAAGAGGGGTGACAACGTGTTTTGTGATCTTTCAGCCTGTGGATATGGCGGCTTTGCAGAGTACGTGTCCGTGCCTGAAAAATGGGTCGTCCCGATGCCTGCTGGCATTTCCTATAGTGAGGCCGCTGCACTTCCGGTTGCAACAGTGACTGCCCTTCAGGGGCTTCGCAACAAAGGGCGCATTGAGTCGGGCCAAAGTGTCCTAATCGTTGGTGCATCAGGAGGCGTTGGAGGCTTCGCAGTTCAGATTGCAAAACACTTTAAAACCACAGTCACTGGCATATGTAGCACTCAAAAAGTCGAATTCGTGCAGTCACTCGGCGCGGATCATGTCATCGACTACAAAAAAGAAGACTTCAAAGCCACTGGCCAACATTACGATCTGATTGTGTCGATCGGCGGAGCCCACTCCCTATTCGACTACAAACGATTGCTGACAAACGCCGGAACATACGTGATGATCGGAGGCTCCTCACCATTGCGGCTGTACCAAACAATGCTGCTAGGACCGCTGTTGGCGGCGACGAACACACGAAAATATCATCATTTAATGATGAGGGTTAATGCCGATGATCTTTCGTTTATCAAGGACCTGGTCGAATCAAAGAATCTTCGTCCAACCATCGGTAGATCCTTCCCACTTGAGCAAGTACCTTTTGCGATCAAGTACCTGGAACAAGGCCGTGCCACGGGAAAGGTCGTCATCGAAGTCAGACGCCCTTGAAGTTTCATTATGCCTAGATACACGCGCCCAAACTTAACGTTAGCGTCCTCTTGGAGCCTTGTCTCTGATTGCTTGCAGATTCTCATGGCAATCGAATAGCGTTTTTCAACGGGTTCTGAAAATTCGATGATATACACTCTGAAAAACGCAACGCTAACCTAAAGCCCATTTAGCAATCACAGGGGATTATGCCAGTCAGGAGTTACCTCCTGGACACTGATCTCATTCCTACATGTGATTGTGGATTTCGGGGTTTACTTCGTTTTTCGGGATACGAATAAAGGATAGGCCACTGCAGCTGGACCACCAGGCTAATCTACAGGCGGTCCAGCTAGTTGCGGTACTTATCTCGCTCTGAACTTGGCCAACAATGACCCGACAGTTGTTCTGTGGCGTTTTGAATCGTTTGCAAATGGCTTCACGAATAGTCTCATCATTTTCAGCATGCATTTAGCTTTCATCTGCGCGGTTGGTTGGAGGAGGCGTTCTGTAAATTGTCATAAAGAGCCAACGCTAGTTAACCCAGTCATTAAGCGTCATCCCTTTTCCGGTGACCATCCACTTATTCAAGCAAATTTTTAATCTTCGCAATCATTTTGGCCGCATTGTCGTTCTTGGGATTCAACGCCAATGATTTTTTATAGTTCTTTATGGCTAATTCGTAGTGTTTTTGGTTCATATAACCTTCTCCCAAACTATCCCATGGGTTGGAGGCAAGAGGGTATTCCTTCACGTTTAGCTCAAAACACTTAACGGCATCGTCTACAAACCCACTTTGGAGGAGACCATACCCAAGCGAGTTAAGCAGCTGCTCATCAAACTGATCTTTATTCAATCCCGTTTTTTTCTTTTTTTGATAACTCTTCAGCATGGCATGGATGCCTTTATCAGCATAAATCCCACTGAGTTCGGTCCTCAGGTTTACCTTAAAACAATCCGCGGTCTTTTCACCCCACAGCCAATTGTTCCATGCACAACCCAGACCTTGACGCAAGAAGCCACCGGGTTCGCTGTTGGTGAAAATGATGATGCCTTCACCTGTTTCGGGCCGAACCCTTAATCTTGCGTGCCAGCCTGAGTTATCGCCATCATGTCCAACGGATAACCCATCATCCATGTCGAATACCATATAGCCCAAACCGTAGTTCGGGCTGTTTGAGGGGCGTTTGTACATGGCTTGAAGCGTAGCCTCAGTTAGCACACCTCCTCCGCCAGTACCGCCCGATTCTTCAGGAATAGAAGCACGGGCAAATTTGATGAAATCGTTTAGAGAAACTTTTAAGGAGGCAGCGGCGTGAGCCGAGAACCTCACCAGTGGAATATCATTTCTGAAATATCCGTATGCCGTCGCCATGCGTACTTTTACATGGGCTGGTAAGACAAATGAGCTGTGATGCATGCCCAGCGGTTTCAAGACTTTTTCATCCATGTATTGATGAAAGGGTTGGCCGCTTATTTCCTCGATCAACAATTGCAGAATGGTATACCCACCACCGGAGTATTTCCATTTTGTACCGGGTTCCATGATGGTTTGAACTCGGTCGGTTGCACCACGCCCCTTTGCTTTGCCTTGCAAAGAAGCAAGCGTGCCAGGTAGCATATCTTCAGAGTGAAATCCGGGATACCCATGGACCGACAGGCCTGCTGTATGACTGAGCAGCCGACGGATCGTGACACCTTTGTTTGCAAATTCTGTTTCGGGCAATTTCCATGATTTCAGATAGCTCTCAACAGGAACATCCAACTCTATTCGGCCTTCTTGAACTAACAGCATGACACCCCAGGCGGCCACGGTTTTTGAAATGGAACCAATGTTAAATACGGTATCTGCCGTTACAGCTTTTTTGCCCTCAACATCCGCCATGCCATAGCCCTTCACAAGGGTTGGTCGCCCTTTGGAAAGCAGAGCCATGGCAAGACCTGGCGCCCCTGTTTCTTCCAAAAAGGATTGTGCTTGTTTGTCTATAAAGGCTTCAAATGCCTTTTCATCCCCCTTGTTCGGAATTTCTCCAGCAGCCAAAGAAAGACAGCAAGCTAACCAACAAAATACTATTTTTTTCATCACAGGGGGCTCCTCGTCGAAAAGGGTTTTATTATTGAAAAGATACGTGCACAAAAGATCGAATGTTAATCACATTTAAACGTCATGACGTCACCCCCAAGGGTTCACAGACCACCAGAATTAACACTTGCCAATCCTTACAATGGTCACCCGGATGGAGTCACTCACACTTTACCAAGGGAATTTCTAATGAAAGTCGGAAGTAGTTTGCGCAATGGGTCTTTTCACTACATAAACGAGTAACCAACGATCTACCAGGAATTCAATGAATCTTCACGTGGGCAAACAACGATCCTGATTAGAACAAAGTTTATCCAAGTGATTCAGCTCTGCCGATCGAATGGGCAAATCAAGGTCGCAGGCGACTTCGGATCGGTTCGAATAGTTTCGTATTTCTACGTGGGAGCTTCACATCTTTACCAGCATTCTTAGCTTTCCAATAGGCTTCGCCAAACCCCTTTATGCCTAGTTCTTAGTCATAACCGTCCCATTTATCTTCTCGAAAGGCATAAAAGGCCCAAGGTGACCGGTTAGAATCTATTACCGAAAGAACATCCTCTAAATAAACACCGCACCCTTTATTGCGACGCATGCATCCAAATTCACTCACCACTAATCTTTCCGGTCGGACGCCATGCTCGACTGCTCATTCGAAAAAAGGTCGCATATAACTCGCCACGCGATCGCTATCCCATGTCATGGTTTTTCCAGCAAAAGGAATAGGCCCGGGATAACTCAGATGTTTTTTCTGACGGTAGTTGGAGCCAGATGTGAACGCATAAGGCTCATACATATGCACTGCATACAAAACAAAGGGGTCTTTCAACGGTCCTGGCCAATAGGTGATCGCAGCAGGTTGAGCAAACCAACCAGGGCTGACCATGATCGGCATTTCCGAATCGATCTGGCGAATAGCCGCAAAGAGGTCTTGATAAAAAAGATAAAGATCGGCAGCCGTTCCTTTATGATGCCCAAACCAAGCTGCTAACTGTTCAGCATGTCCCTGTCCAGCGTGCTCAACCGTGCCCTGACCTTGTTCCGGTGCGGGTTCATTCAATATATAAAAAGCAACAATAGCAGGATGATTTCCCAGCACTTTTGCCAAATCAGTCCAATAAGCCTTGGCCATGGTCCAATACTTTTTTTGACGCCAGAGTCGCGTATCGGAGCCATTCCCATTAAATTGACGATATCGAACACCCGGAAGACTCAGCGGTGTCAAAACAACTTTTAGTTCATGCTGTTCTGCCCAATCTAAAACTTTGACAAGTTGTTTGAGATCTCGGGAACAAGTCCCTTATAGCTATCTGCATTACCCAACAAGAGGTCGCGCGAAGGGCTATCCCAATTTCCAAAGGTCAGGCGAACCCAGCTGATCCCTGCCGCACGGGCATCCAGAAACCATTGTTCAGTAGGCATTTGGTTAAAAAAATTTGCACCTGCACGTGCTTCGGACCAAAATGCCATTTTTGAATTTTGGCCAAAAAGACAGCTCGTCAAGAAAAGCAACCATATGGTTTAAAATATCGGCATCAGCTAGCCTTGCTACACAAATTGAAGTCCCAATCATCTCCAACACGGAGCGTTTAGGAAACTCGATCACAACCTGGTTGGGGACTAGGGAACCATTTGGATTCTGCCCTTCTTCTTCGACATCTCCTATCCCCTTCCTTATTAAGGTGTTTTCAGGACCAGATTGAATCCATGCAGATCCGGAATCCAGAGCTATTTATTTTGGTAAAAAACGATAGTCAGCCCAATTTTACTCCTCACATTTTCTAAGCGGCTCAGCATCCCTCGCACTCACGGATTGCCTGTTTTCATTTTTTTTCATTTTTTTTGAGAGATTTCGCCTTTCCTTCACGGGTGCCCTATTAGAAGCAACCACCGGCTCAATCAATTGGGCGATGAGAACCCGGTCAACATTGATTTATTCATTGGGTTTTTAGGTTTGCTCGCAAAACTAATTGGAGGAAAATTATGAAATCAAAGCCACTCAGCATGTTGCTGCTTGCTGCTTTGTCCGTCATGGGTATCTGTGGCGAATTTGAGGAATCAAAAACCTATTCTTGGGGACCTGATGACTTTAAAGCACAGGTTACCGCCACGATTAAGGGCGACACGGTTAGCTCAATTAGCGAATACAACGCATCAAGCAGAGTCTTAAAATCCATAGAAGGATCCGTCGCTGCTTCGGCTCATATCTTCGGGAAAAATATTCCCATTGCCAAAGTAGGTTATGAATGGGACGACGGTGCCGGCGAATGGACTTCTGAACTGGCCGGGAACATTGTGGACGTCGTTTCAATAGGCGATTTTTCGGTGACACCGGTCGAGCCACCAGCACTCAGTTATTCCCACACTTTTTACGAAGGGTCTATGGTGTTTTGGGCATCGGGCATCCCCATTACGTTGAGTTTTGGTGTTGGCGGTAATTGGGGTGTTGAACAATCTTTCAAGCCAAAAAATGCAGGCGGCCTTTCTGGTCTGAACGCTTCAGTTTCCGGTAATGCCAGCATTGTTGCCAATGCCAGCGCCGCAGTTTCCCTGATCTTGATTCGGGGTGGTGTCGGTCTGGATGTCACCTTATTTGATACTAAATTAACCAGCCATGGCGATTTGGATTGGAAACATGCCAAACGCTTATATGTAGATCTTGATCTGACTCTGCGACCCTGGAGCACAGATCTTTATTTGTTTTATCAAAGCAGAGTTTGGTCCTGGACATGTTGGGGCTGCCGTTGGGGTAGCAAACACAAATGGAGTGTGTGGTCGGCAAACGGTACCCTGAGTCGCTGGAGTCTTTACGAAGATTGGTCTTTTCTGGTGTCCGATCCCGAATCAGAATCTTTATTGAGCAATACACCTAAAATAGTTACAACCGATGTCGAGAATAACGGGCAATTATTCGCATTTGATTTACCGACTGGGCCCATCAAGGCGACTGTAAGCGCTCAAGGTGGCACCGGCGATGTGAATCTTTACATTTCACAAGGGCAATTTCCCGACCCCGATTCCGGAGATCATCACTTCGCATCTAAAAACCCAGGCAATAGCGAAACAGTAACCCTCATCGGGAATTTTACCCAAGCCAATCGGCGGCATTATGCACTTGCACACGCTGCCCAGCCTTACGGAAATACGCAGCTCTTAACCAGCATTAGCCCAGCGCAGGCTCCCAATGCCCACATTGCGAGTACTGTGAATGCTTTGCAGGTCCAGTTGGATGGGAGCAATTCCACAGAAGGTGAAGGTCCCCTCGCCTCCTACCATTGGGATTTCGGGGATGGTCACACTGCCCATGGGATGACCGTAAATCACATCTACTCAGCTGCAGGAAGCTACGATGTGCGCCTTACAGTGACCGATATTTATGGCATTTCCAATGCAGCGCAAACGGAAGTAAACATTGGACACGTGGACATCCAAGGACCCAGCAGCATCCCAGCGAATACCAATCACACTTGGACAGTTTCCTCTAATGGCTTCGGCCAAGGTCCATATTCCTATGCATGGTCCTACAAAACGGATTGCGGTGGATCCGGTCTCATTGATCTCGATGCTAATAAAGGGCCCTCTTGCGATATTTGGCATCCGGCTTATGTGAATTCTGCATCGATCACTCTGGGTAACTATTTCTCGAACAACACCCAACTTCGCGTTGAGATTACCAATGCGAACGGCCAAGTGTTTGTCGGCAATAAGAATATTTATACCTACAACCATGAATCAGGGAGCAAACAATGATGAAACGCTATCTTCTTGCCATCGTTCTAATGATCACTGTCGGCCTCCTCAGTTGGGCCAAAGGACCCAATGGACCAGAAGGTCCAGTTGCGGTTGGGCCTCAATTTTCCTATCAACCCGGAACCCAACTCACCTATCAACTGAATACAACGGTTACAACCCGCATGAGTTATGAACGAGATGGTCAACG
>WURV02177122.1:0-13686 GCA_011762755.2 Epimenia babai
ACGAAAAAAATACACCATGAACAATATATATATATACACAATACAACACAAGAAATATTGATTTATGGATTAGGCTGCGAATATAAGCCTACGGTGAATATAAAATACTATATATATATATATATATATATATATACGCACGCGCACACGCACACCACTGCTACATATGCGCTGGACGATAGCCAGTGCCCAGCAGAGTGCGCGCCCACGTACCGAAACGTCCAGCATTACATGACGAAGCGCTCTCCATATTGCGGATTCGAAATCAACGTTGGACTCCTGAAATGATTGTCACCAATTATATATTATACGGTATATCGTATTCCACATAGAATATCATATCAAATACTGCACATTTACATGCATGTAGTGGTACTCCAGATACAAACCTTAAGCTTTAACAAGTTAGGCATTATTTTCACTAACTCCCCGAGAACATCCCGGGTCTTGCGGCTAGACATAATGACAAAGACCAATCGTATTTGCTTGGTCGCCTCGCCAGATTTCACAAAGCTGTGTTAACTAAATAGCTGGATGAAAGGCGGCCGCACAACCTTTAATTCATCATACATATACAAATACACATCGATCACATAATCAATAAAATTGATTAGTGACTGAACAATTACCGTTTTAAGCGTCTCCACGCGAACATTGCGATTCGGCACCTTTACACCAGGCATAATATTATGATTCGATAGAATTTGGACTCAGCAAGCAATGGCCTTCATGTGCCTCTTAATACCATGGAGGAGCTTCCTCTCGCGCATGCGGCTGGGAGGCTCTACATCCTCTATATCATACTTTAGTTGCCTTCTATTCCAATACTTTTCCAATGCATTCGTGAATGAATTTATTGTTTTTGTAGATACTATACTTTCGGGAAGGGCGTTCCAGGCGTTCCTGTTTGAAAATACATTCTCTCTGATAACACTTCTGAAACTATGTTTACGTAGTCTTACTATTACCTCTGCCATCTCTATCTTTAAATTCCAAAAACTATTATTCAGCATATTGAACACTTGGATCATATCCTCTCTCTCTCCTCCCTTTCCCTCCCTCTCTCTCCTGTAAGCGAGTGTTGGCAATTTCAGCTCCTTCACTCTTTCCTCGTATGTTAATTCCTTCATACCTGTTATTAACTTAGTAGCTCTTCTCTATACCTCCTGCAATTCTATCCAGTCCACTTTATGGGGTGTGTGCCACACTGTTGTACTGTACTCAAGAGTAGGTCTTACAGAGGATTTGTAGAAAGTGAGAAAAGATTTCTTGTCAAGATAATCAAAACTTCTGTTAAGGATACCAAGTCTACTCTTTGCTGTGTTTATTGAGTTGTGCATGTGTGTTTCAAATCTTAGCCCCTGATCGAAAATTACTCCGAGGTCCTTTTCTTCCTTGTCTGTTTCCAGTTTTTTGTCTCCTATCATATATATACACTGTGGGTTTCCTTTTCCATAGTGTATAACTTTACACTCTGCACTTTTCAACGGTAATTGCCACTTCTCATACCACGGGACTATATTACTAAGATCCTCCTTCAGAATATTGAACATCGTACAATTTTTTTCATCAGCAAATATTTATATTTTACTCGATATTTCATCTGTTATGTCATTTATAAAAATCGGAAATAGTATTGGCCCTAACACACTGCCTTGTGGAATCCCACTAATCAACTTGGTCCAGTTAGAAAATTCCCCATTAACCCCCGACTCTTTGCTTTCTATTCTTTACAAATTCTGCTATCCATCTGTGTACTTTTTCCTTAATGCCATATGCCCCAAGTTTGTTTAATAACCTCTGATGCGCAACATTGTCGAATGCTTTCTGAAAATCCATGTAAATGCAATCAAAATTACCCCCCTTATCCATCATACGCGTCCAGTACTCAGTCACCTCCAATAATTGTGTTGTACATGATCTTCCCGGTCTAAACCCACGTTGTTCCTCGCAGAATAATCTGTTTTCTTCCATATAAGTTAAAATCTTATTCCTTATAATGGTTTCTAGTAGTTTGCATGCTATAGATGTAAGACTTACGGGCCTGTAATTTTGCGGTTGCGCTTTGCACCCATTTTGTATATAGGTGTGATATTGGCTCGTTTCCGTTGGGATAGTATCACTCCTGTTTCTACTGACATTACATATTTTTCTAAGTGGATAGAGCAATGTGTTTCTCAGCTCCGTAATTACTTTAGAATGGATGAGATCAGGTTCTGTTGCCTTTGTTGGTTTTAGTTTGTTTATAACTTTCTCTATATCTTCATCAGTTATATCTATATTTGATAGCTCCTCTTCCCATTGTCTTTCCTCTGAAGTTGGAATACTACTTTTATTTTCTTTCGTGAAGACCGACGCCAAAAAACTATTCAATATATCCGCCTTCTCTTTGTCCTCTGATTTTAAGCACCCTTCATCATTATATAAACCTGTAGCCTACTCCTAAAAACAGTTTATGTATCACAAATCAGTACAAATTAAAATAGAAACATCGCAAAACCCGCGGAAATTAGGACCGGTTTCAAGCCTCCTTAAGTCGCACTTTGAACGGACTGCGCTAAATGGGGGACTACAAGTACAAATGAAAAAGTTAGTTTGCTGAGACTTGCGAAAAAACAATAAATATGTCTGTAAGTTGTATTGCCTCATCAAATATGAAATATAGTCACATTTATTGTGTTGCAAAGTTTTAAGAAAAAATTAAGCATTAAAATTTTGTGGGTGTGGGATTAAGACAAGCATTCAAAACGAAGCATTTTGTCCGAAAAATTATTGGGTTTCACAATTTTTGGCACCGGCTTGCAGGAACTATTAATACTATCATTGAACGCCCCATCATTGAATTTTGACCGGAAGTGACCGACAATGAGCCACTACGCGTTTGAAAACCGGCCATTTTGTCAAGTCACTGAGAAGTCTTGTGTGTTTTTTTGGCGTTGATTTTGATATTTGATCAGGAAAGGTAAATATGTAACCATATAAAAGTAGTTATTTTCTGTTTCTCTTTATGTATGAATTGGCCTAGCGCTGTTTGTTTTACTGCAGAAAATACATTGATATGCGGTTGTACACGACGCTTTGTCACCTTGTGTACCGTAAATAACTGCCATTAGTACAACCAGACTGTGAATTACCTTCTTTTATTTTCAAAGCGTGTTTGTTGAGATTATGATTATAAACCTGCATTTTGTCTAACAGCCCTGATATTTTACTATTACTTCTCAGTCAATTTAACCTGTTTTTTTTTGCTAGCTTCGAAGTCCATTGTACTTTTTATTTGAGTAAATAAGCCGATTATCATTATGTGGCTAATTGTTTGGAATAATAAATTGGGTATTATTTACTATTACAACCACAAACTTTCTGGCATTAATTTACTGTATCGTCGTATAATTTGCTGTTCTGAAACATGTTTCTGGTATACTTACTATCGGAAATTAGTTGTTTTGCCAATAACTTATTTTATCTTCTTATAGTTACGTTATTTATACTCTTACAATGATTACACAGTAGCAAAATTGCCGGTATCTGACATCGTCGCCATGACTTAAACTACTGATTCCTAGAAAATATTCACCATGGTTTAATAATGAAATTTTTTCGTTAAAACGCGAATTTCTTAAGGCAGAGACGAACTTTAGATGAACACCGGAATCCTTTGCGCGGTATCTTACTGCTAGGAAAAATGAAATTCTTCTATATGAGGGCGTAAGCTGACTTCTGCACGCAGACTATACTAGAGCAAAGGGACAATCGTAAACAATTATTCAAAACCTTTGAGCTAATGACTAGTGGGCATAGGCTATAACTCTTACCAGAGCACTCTTCTAAACTACAGTTAGTATCAGATCTCAACCACCTTTTCGTGAACAAAATAACAAAGATACAAGAGCACTTGCCACGAGTTGATGTTTCACCACTACAATATGATAATCCCATTACAATGTCTACTTTTGAGTCATTTAATCCCGTCACAACTATTAAAATTTTCATCCAATTCATTTTTTTCATTAGACTCACTCCCTAAATGGCTTCTCAATGTCACCATCCACTTCTGCCCGTCATTACTAACATAATTAATTCAGCATTTGAGTCGGGGACATTCTCCAATAACCACAAACTGTCGTTTGTAAATGCTCTGATCAAAAAACCTCACTTGGATCAAAATGACTTTCAGAGCTATTGCCCAGTCACTGAATTAACCTTTCTTTCCAAGCTAGGAGAATGGGCAGCCTCTTGTGAGATTTTGAGTAGTTCAAAGGAAACCAACTTCATGATCCCCTTCAATCTGCATATCGTAAGGGTCATAGCACAGAAACAGCCCTACTTAAAGATACGAAATGATATTCGTGTAAACTGTGATAAGGGTGTCATATCCTTACTTATTCTTCTTGATCTCTCTGCCGCCTTTGATACCGTATTTTTCCATGTATAGTGCGCACCTTTAGTGCTTACAGATCGATCTCTGAGGCAGGGGTGCGCATAATACATGGCAACTACCATAAAAATATCAGAAATAGAGGATAAAATGCTTATTGTTTTTTTTTCTGAGGAAATGTCGTCTGCAAATTCTGCGTTGGTTTCGAAGGTATTTTCAAAGGGCGATCACTCTAGTAACTGTTTTACGAGAAACGTCTACAGTCTTGCGCCGAACGGGTCAGATGATTAAACGGTCATTCACTCGCCGTGTATTTTGTCGGGCGTTTAGTTAGAAAAACAAAGCGGGACAAACGCATTGTTAAAAGACCGCGAAAGTAATACACTAAAATAAGTGATATGGGTAAAGTACGTAGGGCTTATTCATATTTAGTACATATTTATTAGTTATTATAATAACTTTTAAATCGATTTATGGTACCGTTCAATAAATTTCTTAAGGAAGGGGTGCGCATTATACATGGCCGCGCACTATACACGGAAAAATATGGTACGTTGACCACTCAATCTTCTAAATAGACTTCAAAATCGTTTAGGTATATCTGGAAGGATTGAATCTTATCTCCGCAGTCGATATCAAAGGGTCAGAGTCGGCAAAGATATATCAATTCCAATTTTGCTTAGCCCTGCAGTTCCTCAAGGCTCTGTACTCGGACCTCTACTGTTTACGTTGTATATTCCACCTATTACTGATATTATAACGTATATTTCCATATATAGTGCGCACTTTTAGTGCTTTCAGATCGATCTCTGAGGCAGGAGTGCGCATAAACATGGCAACTACTATAATAAATATCAGAAATAGAGGATAAAAACGCTTATTGTTTTTTCTTTCGAGGAAATGTCATCTGCAAATTCTGCATCGGTTTCAAAGGTATTTTCAAAGGGCAATCACTCTAGCAACTGTTTTACGAGGAATGTCTACAGTCTTGCGCCAAACGGGTCCGATAGTTATACTGTCATTCACTAGCCGTGTATTTTGCCGGGCATTTTGTTAGAAAAACCAAGCGGGACAAACGTAAACGCATTAAAAAACCGTGAAAGTAATACACTAAAATAATTGGTATGGGTAAAGTACGTAGGGCTTATTCATATTTAGTACATATTTATTACAGTTATTACAATAACTTTTAAATCGATTTATGGTATAGCTCCTTATATTTATGTGCCCTTTATCTCACTTGAGCCAATTTTGGTAGGGACAGTTGATTTTTCAGGTAAAGAGGGAGTGCCGAGCACAGAGTTATCGTCCCTGAATAGCAATTAGAAGGCATACCTCAGTTACTTTGGGGTTTTGCCTACTGATTTTTCGTGCATTTTTAACCTCTCAATTCTTTCAATACAAATT
Source organism: Epimenia babai (assembly GCA_011762755.2). Classification (NCBI taxonomy): domain Eukaryota; kingdom Metazoa; phylum Mollusca; class Solenogastres; order Cavibelonia; family Epimeniidae; genus Epimenia; species Epimenia babai. The sequence continues at coordinate 5,786 of WURV02177122.1, forward strand.
TGCTTATAAGGAATAATGTCTAATTATGACAATTGGACTATCGTTGAACTGAAACAAGAACTGTCGCGTCGGTGTGCTGTAACTATCTCTTGGTTCGAACATTTGACACATCAGAGAGAACCCTGTATCCAACTCTAATTCACATTAAACAAATCTTTACCATAACGTCACATTCTTATTAGTTCTATCAGTTTCAGGATATATCAAACTATTTTCAGGGTTGGGAGCGTATTTTTTAATTATTTATACGCTGATTACCTAGATAATCATTGTGTAGGCCATTTTATTACATGGCCCTTTACAAAGCTCGCCTATGTGGTTAACACGACAGTTTGATTCGCCTAACTTATATACGTTACACTAGGTCTACGGAAGGTCAATGGTTATTTACAATGGGGCGACGACATAGCGAGGAGGTCAGCTACTTAGAGATCATATAGGGCATTGGAAGCAGAGTGAAGGTCAGAGAGAAAAACCCTACAGAACCCTGTAAGGGCTACCCGAACCATATGGGCAATGGGATTTAAGGCATTTTCAGCATGAAAAACGCCACTGTTGTATGGTTAGAGCGGGTATTGAACCATGGACCCCTGGATTCAGAGTCAAACGCTCAAACCACTACGCCACCTACCCCTTGGAAGCGTAACCTCAGAACAGTGATTTTGGTTTAGCATCTATAGACATCCCACATGATATCACACATCGTCAATGTGGCTGCAAGCAACTACTGAACAAACACCGTGTAGAAATACCACGAATCATTCGCAGTCAACTCACTTGCGATTATAACGCATGAATTCAAATAACAATAGATCCCTTGCAGTAGAAAACCAGTCACGTCAATAAGAATGCCTCCTAATTTTGATTCAAGGGACACAACTGCGAATTACTTGGCGCACCATATTGACTGCTACTGCGCTGTATGTGGCCACCTTATGTTGCTTGTATGCTATCAAATTATTGGATACATGATAATGAAGGGGATGAAGTTTCTCTCCCTAATATAAGCAAATTTTGAGTTGTTCCTTAATTTCTACATGTTTTAATATAAGTATGATGGCACAGTGCAACCTTGGACCAATCGGGGATGAGATACTGCAGTGTGCAGTCTAATGTGCAGTCAGTGATGCTTTTCCTATCATAGTGGCGCGATTCTTATTCTTAAACATATTTAACGTCCTAGCAGAGGTATAGTTATTTCTGTGCATTTCTCTCCAAATATTACAGTTATTAGTTCTAATAGAATGAAAATGGAACTTTAACTAAAGGGAAACCAGGTTTTTCTTAACTGATCACTATTATTATTATTGTATTTATAGTGCCTCTTCAACTAACTAGTTATCAGCGAAAGTATACAATGGTAATACAACATGATATACACAAAAAAGAAATAGAAGCTATAATGGTATGTAATAAGTAAAAAGTATATTTAGCACGAAACGGTGAAACTTACGATTAATCTATTCTACATAGAAGGTATAATAGCCTAAAAATACTTAGACACGCACAGTATACTAAAATCAATATAGAACTAAATGATATCACCGAATGCTTTTCAGAGAAGGTAGGCTTTGACAGTGGACTTGAGAGTAAAACTCATTATACATCGTGTAGTAGACTGCAATGATCCTAAAACTACAGGGTGTCACTGTATGCTTTTCGGAAAAGGTAGGTTTTGATAGTGGACTTGAAGAGAGGGAAACTTGTAATAGATCGTATAGATGGGGGAAGACTGTTGAACAACTGAGGTGCTGTGACTTGGAAGGAGCGACCCCCAAAACTGTCTCTGCTGTATCCAGGCTGGGCAATCGCCACGGTTGATGATTGTCTGGTAATGCGCGTTGGTTTATTCGTGCATATTAGTTCACCTTAGAGCAAGGTTGTTGAGACATTTGAAAGTTAAAATTAAAATTTTGAATTCTATTCTAAATTTCATAGGTAACCAATGTAGCATTTTCATTGTTCGTGTTATGTGGAGAAGTTTAGGAATGTTTTATATTACTCTGGCGACTGAATTTTGTAATTTGTGTAATCGGGATAATTCTTTGGCTGGAAGATTCTTAGAATGGAATTGCACGAGTCAATCCTGGAGGTCACAAAGAAATGAATTAATGTCTCGGTTTGTTGGGGAGATAAATATAGTGAGGCTGATTTGATTCGACAAAGATAGAAATATCCAGATTTGAGAACGTTCGATATATGATGGTTGAACGAAAGATGAGAGTCAAAATGATGCCAAGATTTTTGGCTGATTGGGAAGCTTCTATGATATCAGAATTGAAATCCAGCGATATGTTTGGTAATCGAGAGCGTGCATAAGGTGGACTGATACAAAGCATTTCAGTTTTTTTCGTATTTAATTTCAGTTTGTTTGCCGTCATCCACTCTAGAATATCATTAGACAAGATCGGATTTTGGAAACTGCCTCAGAGAGATTGGCTGGACTATTAGTCAACTGGGAGCCAGAGCTGAGTGTCATCTGGATAAAGGTGGCACTCAAGTCCATAGCGAGCGATGATGCTATATAGTGGAAAAGTGTAACACGTGAATAGAAGAAGGCTTAGTACGCTCCCCTGGGGTACCCCGTAAGAGAGGGGTCGTGCATCAGAGAAGTGGCTGCCTACTGACACTGTAAAGAAACGACCAGTGATATATGATTTAAACCAATTGAGCGCACTGCCTTCAATACCAAAAGAGACATCAAGTCTTGGCATCAGAATGTCATCATCAATTGTATCAAAGTAAGCAGATAGGTCAAGAAAAAGCATAACTACTGATTATCCCTTGGCAAGATATGTATGTACGTGAGTTGTTAGAAATACACAATGTGGCTGTTTCAACGCTATGGTAAAACCTATATGCTGACTGGATGGGCGGCAGAAAATTATGTGCAGAAATATTGTGATAGCTGCTTATAGACATTTTTTCTAACCCTTTTGAGATGACTGGTAGATTACATATAGGGCGGTAGTGATTTAAAGTTATTTCAGACTTCTTTATCCGAGGTGTCACTAGAGCTGATGTCAAACTACGAGGTACATCTCGACATGAGCTGGGCGGCTATTGAACGCCGGGTTAGGGGAATTGCTAATATCTAGGTCAGTTCTGATTTTGTCACTAAAATTCTCTGAGAATGCTATCGGAAGATTCTCAGGTGAGATGTTGACAGGCTCTGTCTGGGTGGAATCATCCTTGCTAGTAATTTTGCCGAAAATTTCATATAACTCACGTTGTGATGATGTCGAATATTCATTCAAATTGGGATAATAATCATTTTTAGCTTGCCGAATAACTTTAGTTTATACTCTGAAAAGTATAAAGGCTTCTCTACCCTCTGGCAGGCGAGTTGTGCGCCAGATCCTCTCTGCCTTACAGCGAGCAGTACGGGACTGTCTAACTGATTTTGTGAACCATGCCTGATGGTACCCGGATGATTTTACTAATTTAACAGTGGCGTGTGAGTCTAGGATAAATGTGGCGGCGGAATTTAGGTGAGTAAGGATAGAGTCGGGAAATTGGTCATTATCATTTAGAATCAACCTTTCCTGTAACATAGATTTAAACGACTGTTGATCAAATTCTTCTATTTTTGTAGATCCGTCATTTATCGGGTTTAGTTTCGTTGAAATTCAAATTCGAGAAGTTTATGATCGGAAAATGGGTATACAAGGGTCTGGAAACTGTGTAGATATAGAGTGGGGGTGAGAGCAACAATATCGAGAGTATGACCGGCCTCGTGTGTACACTCAGATGAGACAAGGTCAATGTTAAAACTATGAAAGATGGCTTTTAGTTTACAGGCTGATGAATTGCCAAGTTTTTCAATGCATATGTTAACATCACCGGTTATCAATAAATTTGTATATGTAACAGATCGGAGAGATAAAATTGGTTCAAGATCATTTAAAAATGAAGGTATGGATAATTTTCCTGGACGATATATACATAGTGTGTCGGTGAGACGGTTATTTAAGGATGACACATGTTCTGTGAATTCGAACGATTATATATTAACAATGTCATGTTATTCAGGTATGGAGGTGTGGGCTGCCGTGTTAGCCATGTCGTAAATACGAAAATACAAAGGTAACACATTGTTGACTAACTATATAAGGATTTACACAAGCTTTCGTATATCAAGCATCAGATTGCACCTGATGAAGTATACTTGATATACGAAAGTTTGTGTTAGTCCTTACATAATTAGTCAACAAGGTGTTACCTTTGTATTTTCGTATGTTCGAAAGTTTTCCAGTAGATGATGGCGACACCACCACCACCAATCTTAAGGGTAACTTGAGGTTTACTGTGGATTTCGTATCCAAATTGAAGGAGGTCAAAGGCGATTGTTCCATTGTTGCCGTCATCCGAAAGCCAGGTTTCTGTTAGGAAGAGTACGTCGAGTGATTGATGTCTAATGAGTTCGCTGATTTCTATAGCCTTGTTATTTACAGAGCGTTCATTTATAGGACTGAATTAAAAAAATTTGAGAGGATAACTTTTTATTAGCAGGATGGATATTAGGTTGTTCACATTAACACGAGGTTCCATCATCAGTTTGTAAAGACTGTTTGTTCCGGATGAATGGATGGACGGGGGGCGGGGGGAACTGTTTCTGTCAACTGCTCCCTGAGTAGATGTACGACCGCGCCCTGAGATAATGGTAGGTATCGGTGTTGAACTAAACTGGGGTGAATGTTGATTGCCGAGACTGGTAGGGTTGTTTTTGTTGGGTGAAGTTACGATAATTTATACGTCGATATTTGTAAATATTGTTGGAATATTTTTGACTTCGGGTGTGGAGTGTTGTTTGAGGTCGGCGATGAGGATGCCGTAGACCGTAAGAAGTTGAAATATTATGGTGATGCTGGTTATAGCTGGTGATGAGACGGCGAAATCAAATGGTAACTGAAATCAGAGAACACGACCTGGGCAGTATCGTGTGGAAGAAAAGAGAATATAGAAAAGAGTGTCGGGGTGCACAAATTTCGATAAGCCCAGACTGTTGTTTGTCCTATAGCTAATGACTATACGATGGACACATTTGCGTAAACTCCAGCTCCAGACGTGCCATCCTTAATGATTTGTTGCAATCTTAGGCAGGCTGCGCTGGGGGGGGGGGGTCACTTATGTGTGATGGCTTATGGCTGATTACCAAGGTAATCGTTGCGTGGGCCATCCTTGGCTCTTTACAAAGCTAGCCCATTAATGTGGTTAATACGAAAAGTCGATTAGCCTCACTTATAAGGGGTGGGGGAAAATACGTAGTGCGAAAAACCCATCAAGTCTGGGTAGACAATTGACCTTTTTCCATTCACGCCACTGGTTTCAAACGTCTACATACGGGCTACATATGTCACACACTCCGCTAAGTCTATGAAAGGTCAATGGTTATTCACAATGAGATGACGACCTAGCGGGGAGGTAAGCGACACAGAGACCAAACAGAGTATTTGAAGCACAGTAAACGTCAGCGGGAAAAGCCCTGACAAAATTACACTGCAAGGGAATTGTCTACCCAGACCCTCATGGGCGCAGGGGTTTAAGGCGTTTTCAGCCCGAAAAACGTCACAGATTGTATTAACTGGTTACAGCGGGCATTGAACCAGGGATATCTGGATTGAAAGTCAAACTGCACTAACCACTACGCCCCTCGGTCACGTATACGATACCCACTGTTGTTCCAAAGACAACCTTTCATTTATCACGTGATTAAGCAATTGTTAATATCAGCTCTATAGGCAATTATCATCTCTCCAGTCGCAGTCTACGTATTATGAAAATTCGTGTTGATCTGTACCCTTCGTTCGTTAATGAGCCGTTGATGTTTTTCTTCATTTTTGGCGCCATGGCTGATACGGCAATCCATCTCTCTGTTATATTATCGATGTCACTCTAGCAGTTTTATTGAAACGCTTTCTTTCGCTTTGACGTTGCGTGCTCCTGGTTGAGATCGAAAATACATATCCGGCATATCGTATTAACAACAAACTCTCAATTATATCGTTTCCCATACTTGCCCATCGTTCTATAATGGTGCGTCGGTCATTATAATGTAATGTATGTTTCTATACATAACTCATCATAATAATAGTGGACAACAGTGAACCAGGCGACGTTCGTGACATTTCCAAATGCTGTTATTGACTATTTAGAGAGTGAATACTTTATCGATTGGGCGATATCGTTAATGCTAGCTTCCGAAGCAGGCAAGTAATGAAGGTAGACCTGTAGGCATGAATAAATCCGTATATTATGTCGTTTCTTCGCCCAATTGGTGACCACAAAATTAATATGTAACAAGTTCACGTGAGACATGGTAGTTCATACGAATGTTGAACGAGCAGAGTACACGATGAGATGTTTTGCAGAATTGTATCACACTGGTTCTCCCTTTTGAACTCCATTACGGCAAGTGCTTACGCGCACGGCGTCTGGGTTCGGTAACTTGCGCAGTAAAGCAAAAAGACACAGCAAAGCTGTCACTTGTATCAAGACGGATGACGTAAAGCCGTGCGAAAACGAACTATAAAAATAAATCTATAATTCGCGGATGCCGAGATGGCGTCAGCGGTGACAAGTCCATCAAACGTGCCTAATTCATAGATATTGATGCCGAATTAACGCAGGCCGGTGCACGTTTTGTGACAGGGCCGATATGTCATGTGGTTCCCACCATCGATCTTATCTCGCATCAAGTCCCCTCGATAGACCCACCAATTTCGCTAACTCCGTTATTCGCGCGGTCGTTGAAATGCCTTCGACAACTGTTTACTTATGCACTGCTCCTTCGGGTATTTCCGTTTGCATTAGAGATGGTAACGCGGTGCGCGGGTCGGGCGGATATTTCGCGATGACGCGTTAATGCGCCGAGTACCTAATTGAAAAAAGTGTCTATGTGCGTAAAAGGGCGCGATAGTTCTAAATTATGAGTAATGTCACCGACCAAATTAACAATTTGTATTGGCTCCGTTAAAACATTCGCTATTGATAGGGCCGTACTGGACTATTCCAGGGTAGCCGTGCGCGAGTGTCTGTAAAATAATTTAAAAGAATATACGCCGTTTTTTCTATGGGAACATTTTTGTAAAGCAAAGGAATATAGCAACCATACGCGCGTATCGATTGATTTAGCAGAGATCGATATAATGTCCTATATAGTTTTGGATATCGGAACACTTTAGTGTTAATAACGTCGGGGGTTGTATAAGGATGTTTTATTTATCAGGGTAACCACTGAAAAGGAGTGACTAAATAGGATGTATAGATAAAGTTTGCCCTCTATTACTGTATCGAACGGTTCGCCAGCGTGCGTTGAATAAAACCGTATCGTTATCTTCTGATTCAATACGGTTTCATAACAAATGGTCATTGTTTGCGCACACGGTAGTCGTGCAAGCAAGGTGCTATATCAATAACGCCCAGACCCGCCCAATACCAGCTGAGCAGTCACGTGCTCCTGTCGATATGTTGTTATGTACGTACACGTGATATATGAAGGGATAATTAGTTTGACGATATCCCGAACGCGTCGTACGTCTCGAGGGTGCGCGCGCCGATGTTTGATTCAGTTCGGACGAATACGCGACTCGATAATTGTCGTTACCGCACGTAATGACAGTGTAGTTGGTAGAATGTTTTTAAAAACGCATTAGAACGGCCAATTGGAACCCCCTGTTTGAGGAATTATCGTATTTAACCAATCATCGAGTGCGTTTTATGCAATGAAACCCCCTGTTTGAGGAATTATCGTATTTAACCCATCATCCAGTGCGTTTTATGCAATGAAACCCCCTGTTTGAGGAATTATCGTATTTAACCCATCTCTATTTGTCCACTTTCTATAGCTCTACACGCAATGTCTGTCCTTTATTCATACGCCTTTGTCTTTCCACTCCAGT
>WURV02177133.1:0-13685 GCA_011762755.2 Epimenia babai
AGGTATTGTATATGCGCTGAAAAGCTGCCAAAAAACATTTCATTGTAAACCGCATCTGAGAGCCTTTCTTGGCTGATTCTTGCGGTATATAAATATTGTATTTTACCTTTACCGTTTTTATCAATTTAGTCGTAAAAGATCATGTACGGTAAATGATTCCAGACAGAACACCTGTACAGCCACACTATTGCTTGCAGTCTCTGTTTCACATCCAGTATGGTGATATATTCATGTTCCGAAGCTAAGAAAAACGCTCTGGCATCAGCATCATATTTTTGATTTATCGCAGTAGTTGACTTCAGAGCGACAGACTAAACGTAACTATCTCATCCCATAAACACGCGCATTCCACCAGAGTCACTGTTAATTAGTCACAATACAATGAGCACAGTTTGGTGACTGACTGGCATCGCAGGCAGTTTGTCTCATCTCACAATGTTGAAGTATGTCAGTAAATCAATATATTGAACTGTTGGACGGATATTAGCTGAAATAGCAATGTTCGTGAAACTTAATTGGTCTGGAATCAAGTCTTACAATGTATGCGAATGGTTTAACACAATCGAAGGTATCAGAACTATTAATTCTAATATCATGACTTTTCAAATATGACTTTTTCAAATATGATTCATCAAAATGCATATTAAATTTTTATTCCATCAAAGGTTGTTTTGATATCATTTAATAATTTAATTACGACGCGCAAGCATTTTGCAGTCCCGACTATATTTTCATAAAATTCATCATGTACTAATTATGATGAAGATCTGATTAAACAAATACACTTGAATTGAGTAGTAAAAGCAACCCTTGTTTTATACCCATACCCAGGCCACTGATATATAGCTGAGTGTCTAAGCCATGATTAACATTACATGTTTTGGTAAAAATATGTTATATCTAGCGATTGCTACGACACATAATAAAAGGACTACTTTATAATGCAGAAATAACCATCACTTGCCTGTTGTAACTAACTCTGGTTAACGTCGATCCTGAATAGTGAAATTATAGATTTTATTTAGAGTCAATTTGCAGATGTTCTAGTAATGAGACAAGCTGGTTGATTAAACACACAGAGCATTAGAGTTGGATTAAATATGTAAAAATGTTGAAACTTGAATATTAGTCAATTCATTAGTACAAAAGAATGGAATGAAAATAAATGACATCATATTAGAAGGACAATAATTAGACCTGGATGAAGATGAAACTGGCAATATAAATGTGAATCAAATCAAGATGTATGGCTCTCTATAAAGATAAAGACATGCTCGTGGATAATATGTATGCGAATTTGCCTCGAGAGAGAATTCCCCAGTCGGTGTATACTACCAAGCAAGATACAGAAAGTTACTAACAACGCAGGGAGGTATGGAATGCATCATGCTAAGGTTCAGGAGATGAGACAAGAACACAAATAATTGGATGGATGAAAGACATAAGTAGTCAGTGACCTAATTGCCAGAGCCAAAGTAAATGTAGATGGGCAGGGTGTATTTATGATTAAAGATGTTTGATGGTCAAGCTCATTAAAAGAATGGCAACCATTCATCAGGAAACCAGTGTGGGGTAAACTACGGATGACATGAAAGTTAGTCTAAAAAGCTCTCTATTTGTCATATTCGAAATATGGCTATTACGAGCATGACAGATAAAATTGAAGGACGAAATGACGAAACATACATGGATGAGAGCGTGGACACAAATGGCTAACAATGGGAAAGTGTGGCTTGACGCAGACAGGACCTTTGTCCCAGGCTGATGGTGATGATAACGACAATAATGATTACTGATATAGTCAAAATATCATTTAATATAAACAAATATATTGGTTTCTTTATCTGGTAGCTTAATGTTACTAAATAATCATTCGACTAGTATATGGTATATCGAAATGTATATGGAAAAGGATGTACTTGTCACTTTTATCACCAGTTGCTTAACGCGAATCACAAATTGCTTATGAGGCAGTGCTGATCTCTGTTTCTATGGTCATCAACTAGGCATAGTACGATTTTGTTGAGGATCATATTGTAGTCATTTGGCTATGATTAATGTAGGTTCCCGCCTCATTGATTTAAGATATAAAATTACTGACAGGCCACTTACGGGGAAAATATATGTTATTTTTGCTCAATCTTTTATGCAACATTATATCGAATAGACAGAAATGAGAGGTTTTCACCCACATTGTGCTTCACTGACATTGGGCGAGAGACTCATGTCGTCCTTCATGAATTACGGACTATAGATTAGTCTCAAGTCCGCCCATTGGCTGAAGCTCAATTACCGCGACATCGTGGTCAGCAACGAATAATGAATCAATGGCTCACGGCACCGCCTCACTGTAGCGCTTTCTCTTTGACATGTCGACACACCACTAAGTGCGATACTTTATCATTCGGACATCTACCGCTAACCTAAAGTTATGTGAAATCTGTACAATAATTATTTAGGTAGGATGTAATGAATTTGATTTTTTTCCCGAACTATTAGTCAATCAGTGAAAACGTCACCTTGATTCGTTTATTGGATGTACTATAGCTTATTTCTACTTACATGTTAAAAATACTATTGATCTTATAGCATTTACATGTATATATGATGGATTAGGTCTGTCATTGTCGTACTTAACAAGGATAATTTAGATTTTCAGTCACTCTGTCTCCTCCCTTAGAGTAATCGAGCTTGCTGTAATAATAAATATTCTGTACTTTTTGTCTTTTTTTCTAGATGTAATGAGTACCTTGTTACGGTAGTATTTCTGTGGTACTGCTTATGTAAAAACATACTTTTTTCCTAAAGATATAAAATTGCGTTGTGTTTGATGGAGACTCAAAACTCAAAATCAACTCTGCGCAACAATTTACATCTATCTAACTTAGTCAGCAGCAAATTACGGTGAATTCTGTTTAGTTATTATTTTGTTAGCTAATATATATTGACACATTCCAGTAAAGTTGCGTCATATTTCCGTTGTCATCTTTTCTCCCAGCTTCAACGATCCACCTAGAAACTGCTGTTCTGCCATCCGAAATATCACTTCTCGTGGCCCTTGTTACACACGCTGCACAATCCTACGCATCGACAGCATTCATTAATGACAAACTTGCAGAGGAGGCCAGATGTCCTACCCTGATGGCTCCAAATTTCCACTCACATCATTGATTTAGCCCCTAATTACGTGTATTAAAATGCATGGATGTCAGCAGCTCCTCTCTCCACACCTCTTATGTTACTCCAGCTCCGGAATACTTGGCTACAATCAATGCATAATTTGTAGCCTATCACGATAATCTCCACCATCCCCCCTCCTCCTCTGACTGTGTCCCTATCTATACTCATACATGTCCATGGAATTCTGCCAACCAACTTCTATTATACACAACATACCGATGGATTCAGCTTTATTGCTAATTAGCTAATTTGATCATTATGCTATCAGCATTTATCTTAAATTACTGTAATCAAAGTATGATTCTCATTATTAAACAGATGCTTGCTGTATACATATTTAATGGAATTGGTATTATATGTGATATATGTAAATCAAATTTGCATTGCCGTAGTAATTTATGTACTTGATTTATATAAGAAGCAGGGAAAATGGATATATTTCTCTATTCGTATCAAGATGTACTGGAAGCAGGATTAGTTGTCAGCCGTATCAGTTGTTACAATGCATACTAATAGATATTTCATACATTAATATACGAATGGCTTATGTAAAGTATTTCTCAGCATTCAGTCTGTTATGCGCTGTCTTCCATTACTTTTTGTATACAAAAAAATTAATCTTGTGGATAGACAGTAGACTCTCAACCATTTAATTATCTTGGTAAGTCCTTACCCACAGTCTTAATTAAATATGTCAAATCAAATCCTCATGTTTCCTCATGCTTGGTCTTATCTCTCAAAGAGAGTTGAAATTGTTTGAATGAACATTTTTGTTTCATTCCAACGAATGCTCTGGTGAGCTTATTAAGCTTAAGCTATAATCGTTCCATCCATTCATCTGTTTGTCCGTCCGTCCATCCATCCATCCATCGATCGTATCATCAAAGGGTAGAAATTTTAAAATTGTCTCATTCTGTGTATCATGGACCTTTACATTTTGACAGAAGATATTCATTCATCTCTAGTCTTTGAACTATACTCAGGGTAATGACATGTGAACAAAGGGACCGGCCATTTAGATGTTGTGGATAATAGCCCCATGAAACACAAAGTTTTTTCCTGTATAAAAAACTACCCCACAGAGAATCACCACTATGTAAAAGTTATCAGATTAGTTAAGAATTTGTCATCAGAGCAAACTATGGTAGCTCATAAAAATATGATAATTCTGTCATTAATATTATTATGATTGTGAGATTATTATTCTTTTAATCATAATATATGCAATATTCATTCAATCAAAATCTTTCATCCATGCTGGTCGGATCAGATGAAAAGGGAAATTCATTTTCTATTTATTCGCGCAAATTATTCAGTGAATTGTTCAAGTTTTGTCTCTTTGCTTCGTGTTATTCACTTTATTTCCTACTTCCTATTTGCTTGACTCAATGTACCGTTTACCACCTTTTAAGCACTGAGGTGCGCGATCTCGATTTCAGGAAACCGAAGCAAATGGCAACAAGATGGCATCGGAGAGTCTTACCACATCAGCTGAAGCTGCAAACGATTTGGGAAACAGTGACGTGGAAGAACACCTCCCACCACCACCACCGGAGCTTTTTGTCATTGACACTGAAACAGAAGATTTCCCGTTACCACCACCACCATTTGAAATTGATGATGCCCAACTCAATGCCCCGAGCGACGATGACAGTGACCTAGGTTCACCCCCACCTAAACCGCCATTGCCCGCTTCTTACTCCAGAGAAAATTTAGTCACTATATGCAAAGTACCTTCTAGTTCTGTCGAAATGTCTAATAAAGCCCAACAATCCAGTTCTTCCATGACGGAACATCCTACTGGGGTAAGAACCACTCGTGATCACATACCCGTGATAATGTCATCAGAAAGTGATAATCATCTATTCATAAGGAAAGTTTCTGTGAAATCACAATCTGACCAAGACTCCAGTCACGTAGTCATACGTACCCATAGTCTCAAAGAGAACCATTCACCAGAAACACCATCGAATGCCTTACCGGCCTCAAGAAGTTGTACCAATATTAACAATAAACTTGTGAGAAATGGGCAGCCTTCTTCGAACCATCTGTATCCACCAGTGTCTCTTCATAACCCCGCTGTGATCGAGAATTTCCCGAAAGAACGAGTGATAAAACGACTGAAAGAGATCGAAAACCACAAACGACATTCCTCTATATATCTGACAGATCTTGATGACTACAACATGGAAGATTACGCTATGGAGTACTTTAATGATCATATACGAGACATCGGTGGTTCAGTGATGAAGACCCTCAAGAAAAAAAGCAATGTAAGTCTTAATGGTTTTATTAACTCTTTGATATGTAAGCTTGTATAATAGTGCGTTTTGAATTTTTTGTGTCCTTTCTATAACTGATTTTCATGATGTTGAACTTGCCACTTATTTCTCTCATGAATATCGACAGTTTTTTTTGGCATTAATCAATGACAGTAAGGTCTCATCTTATTATCCCGGTTATGATCTTGTCAGAATGACTTGCTATTTTGTATGGAGAATAGTGAGGCTTGGACAAGTCATCCCCTGCCATTTGGTAGTGATCGGAAATTGCACGAACTAAAATCACGTGTTTGTGGGTTTCTGTTCTGAATAATTGTGAAACATAGAAGCCCTGTGGTACATAATCATTAGCAAAGAACAGGTACGTGGGGGTTTTAGCTCTGAAAAAATTTTAAGACCTAGGATATCTTTCATGCACGAACATTAACAAAAGTAGGTGTCTGGGCATTCGTGCTCGGTAAAATTTTGAAACATAGAAGTTCTTTGGTGCAACTTCTCTGACAGGATTTCTGACCATCAAGAATTCATTGCTCATCCTTAATCATAATACTGCTTTTCACCGATGTAGTTTAATAATGTTTAATATTTCATTTAACTCTTATTGAACTCATATTATGGGTATTAATACTATATATTTTATTTTATACTAGAAATAGGTACATAAAAAAAGCTTTGTGTAGCAACAGAAAAGACAACTGAGTGACCCAGTTTAGGGTGGCACTAATCTCTACACAATAACCACAGTAATCAGCAAGCATATTGCTAACGAAGTAATAACTTGCTGTTCATAAATTATAGTTCATTCATTTCTCTTAATGAGATATGGTGACAGACCCTGCCTACCCACACATACAACTCGTAGGACCATTAGTATTATATATGCATGAGACTATTGTAGATATATATGTTTTCGCTCCTTTCGTTGCCTTAAAAACTTAACATTTCTCATTATCATACAGTCCTAAAAAGGGAAAAGCAAAGTACAACATTTATACACAACAAGTATCAGCCAAGGGTCTCAGATGCGGTTTACAATAAATGTTTATGCCAGCTGTATTCATGGCAGATACGATACCTTAGAAACTCATATATTACCCGTCAAAATTGATATCCAGCATCTACCAATTTTGGAGATGGGTTTACTTCAGCAATCGGGGATAAATGACTTGTTGAGGATCGTCGCAGAAGAAGTCGACTGGTGGGTGATTTCGAATGTGCCACCTTTCAGTTCGAGTCCAGCGCCCCTACCACTCTCAACCAACTGCTTCCCTTATCTTAGAGATTGTTGATATTTCCCAATCATTTAATCGCATTTTAGGAAATCTTTCATCAAATGACTTCACTCGTATTCTGTATTATGTGTATCCACTACAGAGATGGCAAATGATTTGAATTTTTTTATTCATATTTTGAACTTGCGTATCATTGGATATACTGTTCCTCAAAAATTACACGTAGTTCTTATTTTTTAAACTAAAAATAAAAAAGTAAATCTAAGGATGAATCTTCTGTATCGTATGAAATAAATCAAATTTAGACCCAGATAATGTATTTGTGACTTGCTAATTAATTTTTCGTACAATATTCTTATTCCTAAATTTCTATTTCATTTTAAATCACTTCAACATAGTTCAGATGACAATAAAGTTGTGAAACTGGAATATACTGCAGTTTTTTTGAGTGTTTACGTAATAACCGAGTTATTTTTGTGATCGTGCCGTAAGCCTTGGCTTACCACAGTTAAAAAGACCAAATCACATAAGATGTTAGAGAAGGATGTGCTTGGTTTGCAGTAAGCTCGCTTGATGGCAAGGAGAATGCTTTTTAATGCTTACAGGCTAAAACCCAAATGAGTCGTTCCATCACTAGCACGCGAACGTGACGTTAAAAGTCGCTCTCGTGTGTTTCCTTTGCGTAGAATGCATTACACCGTCAATACAATTGACATTAATGTTATTTTTAATGGAAGGATGTCAGAATGATTTTTAACATTGATGAGAGCTATTGAAAGGTTTTAAGCCGATTGCCCAACAGTAGTGTTCTGACCAATTTTTTTCTGTTCCAACTCTTCCCTACGCAGTATGCAGAAATATAAACAAATATCGTCTAGCGAAAAAAATAACATTTTAATGCTACTTTATTAATGGTAAATACGAGAGAAAGCAAATGTAAAATTAACACCTTTTTAACTAATCGATATAAAGATTAACACAGGCTTTCGTATATCATGTATACTCCATCAGGGGCAATGAGTTGACAGAGGTGGTGCACAGGTGGTACGCATTTCAATATATCGTGTGTGCAACTTCTGCCCACATTTTAGGCCAGCCTTATAAAGGGCTAACTTTGGCCCAGGCAATGATTCTTCCCGAATCACCCTACCTACAACATGCATACCTCGGCCCGTTCATTCCACCAGACAAAGTATACCTGACATAAAAAAGCTCATGCTAATCTGAATATCAGTTAATTAAAAAAGTGTTAGTATCACCTGCGTTTTCTCATATTTACGATGTGACTAACGCGGCAACCCAGACCTCTATGTTTGCCAATGGTAATAAATGACAGTCGTAATCACAATATTCATTATAATCTTATGGAAATTTTACAATAGCCTAATCGGATACAAATGTATCTTGCTTATTTCCTGTAATGGAAAGCACTGGAAAAATCCCCAGTTTGTGGGTTCCACTGTGTAATATCTCTCATAAAAATTTCCGGTTTGTTTGGGTTTTAATGTGTCATATCTCGCATAAAAATCCCCGGTTTGTGTTGGTTCTAATAGGTAATATCTCATATAAAAATCCCCAGTTTTTGTGGGTTCTAATGTATAATATCTCGCATAAAAATCCCCAGTTTGTCTTGGTTCTAATATGTAATATCTCGCATAAAAATCACCGGTTTGTGTTGATTCTAATGTGTTATATCTCGCATAAAAATCCCCGGTTTGTGTTGGTTCTAATGTCTAATATCTCGCATAAAAATCCCCGGTTTGTGTTGGTTCTAATGTGTTATATCTCGGATAAAAATCCCCGGTTTGTATTGGTTCTAATATGTAATATCTCGCATAAAAATCCCCGGTTTGTGTTGGTTCTAATGTGTTATATCTCGCATAAAAATCCCCGGTTTGTGTTGGTCTAATATGTGATATCTCGCATAAAAATCCCCGCTTGTGTTGGTTCTAATGTGTTATATCTCACTTAAAAATCCCCGGTTTATGTTGGTTCTAATGTGTAATGTCTCACATAAAAATACCCGGTTCGTGTGGGTTCTAATGTGTAATATCTCGCATAAAAATCCCCGGTTTGTGTGGGTTCTAATGTGTAATATCTCACATAAAAATCCCCGGTTTGTGTGGTTTCTAATGTGTCATATCTCACATAAAAATCACCGGTCTGTGTGGGTTCTAATGTGTAATATCTCAGATCAAAATTACGTCTCTAACTACACACAACTTGCATCGCTGTAATTACACAGATTGAGCTAGCTGAGTGTGTACATGCATAGACTGTCTGTTAGTTTTCAAAACCAGGATGGATGAAGGTCAAATACCCAGACCTAATAGGCTTTCACTACGGTGATTTTCTAATAAAAATAGTGAGGCTAATCACATTCTGTTACATGGGTATAACTATATTTGGTACTATGTTAATAACCATATTCGGTAACAGTGTAATAACCTATAACCTAATCGGTAACATTGTAATAACAATATTTGGTTACATTATAATTACCATATGTGGTAATATTGTAATAACCATATTTGATCGGTATCATTGTAATTACCAGATTTTGTTACATTGTTATTGCCAGATTCAGTAATATTTTAATTACAGGATTGACTAACATTGTAATTACAAGATTCGCTAACATTATAATTATAAGATTCGCTAACATTTTAATTAAAAGATTCGCTAACATTGTAATTACGAGATTCGCTAACATTGTAATTACAAAGATTCGCTAACATTGTAATTACAAGATTCGCTAACATTGTAAGATTCACTAACATTGTAATTACAAAGATTCGCTAACATTGTAATTATAAGATTCGCTAACATTATAATTACAAGATTCGCTAACATTGTAATTACAGGATTTGCTAACATTATAATTACAAGATTCGCTAATATTGTAATAACAAGATTCGCTAACATTGTAATTACGAGATTCGCTAACATTGTAATTACTAGATTCACTAACATTGTAATTACAAGATTCGCTAACATTGTAATTACTAGATTCGCTAACATTGTAATTACAAGATTCGATAACATTTTAATTACTAGATTCGCTAACATTGTAATTACAAGATTCGATAACATTGTAATTACTAGATTCGCTAACATTGTAATTACAAGATTCGCTAACCTTGTAATTACAAGATTCGCTAACATTGTAATAACATGATTCGCTAACATTGTAATTACAAGATTCGATAACCTTGTAATTACTAGATTCGCTAACATTGTAATTACAAGATTTGCTAACATTGTAATTAATAGATTCGCTAAAATTGTAATTACTAGATTCGCTAACATTGTAATAATTTAAGTTTTGACTAGCTTTGTAAAAGACCCGGTGAAGACTCAGACAGCGGATCAATCCCCATATAAACTAGTAGCTATACATTCTGACCATTCTTGAGTCATTCATAAAAGACATGTCATTGGATATATCATATTCTGTATATTGTAATTCTTGAAAGATTGAATTTGATTTACGAGTCTGCAGATCCTGGAGATACCATTATACTGTGCACTTTTTAATTCTGAAGATGTGAATTTCCCAATGCGCTGAACTCGAAAATATGCAGTCTATACTTAGTACATGATAAATACAACATGCTAGCAGGACACTGGTTTGATGGAAACATTTCGTTAATGCCGAAAAGTAGAGTTTTGAGTGTTCCATTAACCTAACATTAACGATCCTTTTACATTCTGATAGGTTTCAATGAGATGTATTTTTGGCTTTGACCATTCATTTATTTAGACTTTTATCTGATTAGATTGTCCCACACTCAAGTCATAATAACTGTGTGTACGGTAGGCATTAGGCCTGATATTTCTCTCACTGTATCCTGTGTTTATTATAGCTAGTTAGTTGACACTATATTCAATACGAATTTACTGTATTAGTGTATTAGTCTTTATATTATCTTGACTGGTTGACTCCATTTCTCTATATATTTCTATATATTTAGTTTATTATTCTTTATACTCTGGGTGCACTTTCATTGATTGTTTCAAATGTTCTTCGAGCTTCTAACAATAAAAATTGAAAAGGACATGATATTACGTGGGGAAAATACAGGGTTTGGTTTTTAATTTAAAAGCGATAATTACTCAACCAAGGCATAATATTAAGAAGTAAATAAATAATCCTTCAATGTCTAATAGGCTTTCAAGTGAATTAGTAAATCTATAGTTTGATAATAATTGCGTACGACATCCCCGAGCAAAAAACCAGATGACAATTGATTGCAGCAGACAACATTGATTGCTCATCGTGTAGATCCAATAATTGCGTTGAATGTTGAATTCTTTTGTACACGCGTTCGAATGAGCCGATCTATAAGAACATGTATAACTCATCTATTATTCATCACTTTCTTCTGTTTGATTCCGATTAATTCCAGCACATCATTTGAAACCCTATTTATACTAAACCTCTTTCCGAAATAGGCACATCTGGAATGCACAAATAGTCGTTATTTGTCGCATTGTTAAGCAATCTCATCTGTCTAGCGCAAGAAGACGCCCGGTACAATGTCTATTTAATCAACACATTCACGTGGCGGCCGCCAAATTTAAAATCTTGAAATGTGTTTTCCTTCAAAGCGGTTTGCTGTTAATAATTTTCTTGATAATTATCACGACGCAATATAATTATTTATTTTGTTGGACACGTCTTTCAAAATAATTCAACAATAAACCGCAGTTCTAGTGTGCGAGTGGGGCTGGGATGCAACCCCCACCTCGCCCCTTCTGCCACATTCATACAAATTAATATATCAAATTTAATAAGATATCTCTTATTTTATTCATTGGTCTATATATAAAATAATTGAGTACAATATTTTAATCTCCTTATAAAAGTTTAAAATTTCACAGCTTTAATATTTTTTGTGATATGCTAAAATATGTTAATATTTTATTTTATATAACCTCGATCCTCCTAACTTTACTCTCTATGTTTTTGTGAATTTTACATACATTATCTATTTAACAGTTTTATTACCAACAATATAATAGCAGCAGAATAATTTTTCACATCTATATTTTCAACTATCAATTTTTTATGCTTTATTTCTTTCAAGATATTTGTTTATACACAGTTCTAAGGCGAAATAATATATTTACATCGATATATTAGCAGTCTTATTCATATACACTCAATCCTCTGTAATTGAAATGTTACTTTATTCTTATGAAAATTTCGTTTATGAATGCCTTAAAACAATCTGATTGTCTACTTTTTTACATAGTAAAAATTCAACTTTTGAACTTATAACACTGTAGTCATTCAATCATTACCTGTGTAACAATACGAAACATGTGAGCCTACAGGCTACGGGATCAGCTTGATTATTCTAAGCGTATACCAAATTTAATCACAGATAACCAAAATCACTACGGAAGGGACCCCCAGCTCCTGTCCAATCATCCTATCCACCAATTTCATACCTGGCGTGAGAAATTCTCAGATCCCCGAGACTCTAGTAGTTTCTGAATCGTGGATATAATTGGACAAAATACACATCACTTATTTATTGACTCATCTTTGATTGATGCCCAGAAATTAATATAGTGTTAGTTATAGAATTGTGGGGCTTTTTTTGTTACAGTAGATCTATAAGGGAGGATACATTTACGTTTTCACTCTATCACCGAATCTAATTATAAATCTTTTAATGTGAAACTCTTTTTTACTCTCTCTTACATTGCATTTATCGCTTTATTTTACTTATTAATTTAATGATCGACATCTAGCAACTAGTTATTTCAATATTGAGCAATATGCCATGGGCAGTTTACATGCCCCACAGAGAGGCAGGGACTGGGAGCAGTGGCAGAATCAATAGTGATTCGGTGATAAGACAACATTCTACCAGTGTGTGCCACGCATCCAGAGATTCGAATCAATGAATTAGGAGTCAGTCAATCAATGAATTAGGATTTGTGGGGTACATCATCGCCCCAGAATTTAGACTGCCACTAATGATTGTATTTGTTGACCGTGGTCATTTGGGAGATTTAGTAACAAGTTGAAGACGTTGATAGGAGTACGGTATATTGTATCGATGTACTGGGAATGAACTTAACACAGTCTAGGTTTTTATAGCGCAGTTAACACAGTACTGTCGGCAATCATGTACATATATGATCAGCATCCCAGATGCTCCTGGGCCACAGTTTGCCCATGCCTCCTGTATAAATTGTATAAACCATAGTTCCTATCAAGGTATATGTCTATAAACCAATTACTGGTATTTTACTATGCATACCACTCTACCGATAACTTTCAATTTTTACATATACATTAATTACAGTAATTTTTTTCATATGAAATAATTTTACAATATGACCTACCATTTTCATACCTCAGGCTATTCAAAAAGATTGCTGTGTATTCTTTAGGGTATACTCACTTGTTATCAATAAAGGCTCCATAAATCATAGGATTCTGCAGCTCTATTAATAACACGTATGTTAATATAAAAACCATGATTTTCAGCGGCCATGAGTGGTAATTCACCACTATATATCAGAGCTTATTGGTTTCTCTCTATTGCTCCGTATCTACACGCAGAATGTGATGTCCAAGAATGAAATGCTAGTGTACTGCAAGTCCGGTGTTATCCCCACTTCCCATCTCAAACTACATGATATCGAGAATATCAACCTCGCCTGCTCAATCTTCAAGGTTACTATCTCTTATTTCTCATTTTGCAATATTAACCGGTACTGTCATATTTTACATAGGTAATGCATCTTTTAAATAGATACTAATTAGATAATTACATTATATGGCTTATACGATTGATACATATCTGTGGCTTAAGGAAATGATTCATACTATGACTATTTTGTGGCGTTACATAATTATATGACTTATACAATTATTGTCATAGTATGGGGGACAGTTGGCGTAGTGGTTAGAGCGCTTGACTTTGGATCCAGGGGTCCCTGGTTCAAACCTCGCTCTAACCAGTATACT
>WURV02177144.1:0-13682 GCA_011762755.2 Epimenia babai
TTTGATCATAGCAGACAGTTCTGTATATGCACTGTATGTATATGGATATTCACGCCATCAAATACAAAAAATGATTAGTAGTATTATTATTAGATCGTTATAGTTGAGTAAGGCCTTTTTGCTCGATATTAGAATGAAAAAGCTACGTTAATCACTGGAGGTTATGAGGCAACCATCGTTTCGAGTGTTTATTTCACAATTATTAATTATTTTTCATCAATTTGGTAAAAGGTTTCCTCATACCACCGTTACGTACATAGAATAGTCATTCAGCTTACAGAAATATTAGTTCAGAACTTTCCTGAACGTTTATCACTTATCCCGTACATCCGTGTTTTTATCACTAGGTTCCAGTGTAGACTCAAACGATCAATAACTACCCAACTGTTATTTAGATGTCACAAATTTTCTTCATAGATTTGTACATCTTACAGTGTAATGGTGACAGTGGTTGTGATTGGAAGGGTTGGTATGCGCGGGGTTTTTTTCACGTATTTTGTGTTTTGAAAACTTTCTGGATGGCCCCTGAAGGTACTTTCCTCTCCATCGTCAGGTCTTCTTCCTATACTTAATCTTCACATCACAGATTTCGCTGATTGGCTGGTTGTCCACATGCTGTTCACGGACATTCGCAACTTGTGGCCTGAATGGACCACGGTCAACTGTGTTCACAGACACGGTTCATACTTCTGTGATTTTCCCCCCTCTAATAAATCAAACATAAATGATGAGCATAGCCATCTTGTGCTTATTTAACCCGTAGCACTCTGTTGTCACATAATTATATTGCTGTAGTAATGTGATGGACAGTTGTTGGTGTGTTAAGGGTTAAGTAAGTAACTGGAGAGAAATGTAGAGGAAAACCTTCACTTCTGAGTGATAAATGAGAGGAACCAGGCCTGTTCATCGTGTTATATAAGCTAATAGTATAATGAAATAATAATAATAATACATTTGTTTTGGAGGCACCCTAATAACTAGTATGTGTCTAAAGCGCCTATATACCATTCGTGTGATAACTACCGTAATTATATTGCATAACGCAATGGAATGTACATATAAGTTAAATCATAGCCTAACACAACCATTAAATGAAATGGAATGGAATTGTATTTGATTTCTAGTGCCCTTCCAACACACGGCAATCAAAGACACTACGCAAATTTATGGTTACTGTGACTTAATAGAAAGCTAGTTTCATAAAGGGCTAACAATAGCTTGGACAGTGAATAAATCTTGGCATATTGCTACATCCGTACTATTACACGAATATAATTCCACTTCGATAATTTTCATTACTATTCAATAATAAATATTCGAACATTTTCACCCCCGATCCAACAATAATTCTAGCAATCACGACAATACTGGTATTAAGCATTTTTTTTTTGTCACAGCCGGTATGTCACATTGTTCTCTTTACCCAATTAGGCCACGATTATAGTCATTAGCCATTATTATTCAGAATGTTGTTACGTGCGCAATTGCTGCGGTTTTTTTCTACGTCGCATTCAAGCCTTTTTCGTTGTGTCAGTGAAATATTGAGAGAAGTTTGCGGTGAGTTGTGACAGTGTAATTATATAGTATCGTCTATATTGTGGCATATATAGTTTTGTATAATGTATATCGTATCTTTTATTGTATTGTAAATATTGCACTGTATATAATTATTGTCCTATATAGTCTTTATATTATTATATTGTTTTTATTGTATAGAGAAATGCACAGGAAAAAACCTATACCCCTGATGGGACACGAACCCATGACCCCCAGATAACCGGTCTGGTGCTCTACCAACTGAGCTACAGGGACGAGATTGTTCCAGTGCACTTAGCCATTTAGGTATTTAACACCGTATTTTAGAATCACTGATATTTAAAGTCCATATATCTCGTCCCATCAGGGGTATAGGTTTTTTCCTGTGCATTTCTCTCCAGCTATTTATAGAACCACATTGGCTATCCTAATTACCATCACATTTATTGTATAGAGAAATTCTAAAATTAATCTGGTATTTTTAGCTTTTGTGCTTTTTATTTTATGTAAATTTGGATAATCAGCACGATTATTCTCGTTTGTATAGTTACTGATATAACATATATAGGTTGATGACAAATAATTCCCATATATGAATAATTATTCTAGCAATGTGTACTCAGCACTAATACTACTACTACGCTATAACAATTCTACTCAGTAAACAATAAATGGGTGGGTTGTACTGTTCCCAATTGTGAGTTATATCGGGTAATTTGTACTACCGCAAGATCAGCACTTTATATCCGATTATAACCACTTATATACGTGGTGAATTACTATTGACCAAAACCCACCCTGATTTGGTACAAGACTTAAAAAGTGTTACAAATGGCTCAGAAAACTTGGAACAATGTAACAACGCGCATTATTATTATTATTGTATTTATAGCCCCTCTTCAACTAACTAGATGTTAATGGGGTAGCCAATGTGGTTCCCTGAATAGCTCGAAAGAAATGCACAGAAAAACCTATACCGCTGATGGGACTCGAACCCATGACCCCTACATAACCAGTCTGGTGCTCTACCAAATTTTGCCCCTGTAGCTCAGTTGGTAGAGCACCAGACCGGTTATCTGGGGGTCGTGGGTTCGAGTCCCATCAGAGGTATGGGTTTTTTCTGTGCATTTCTTTCCAGCTATTCAACTAACTAGTTATCAGCGACACATCACAATAGTAATACAACATGGTATATATGTACAGAAAAATAAATAGAAAATAACAGGTATGTAACAAGTAAAAAGTAGCATAATTGGTACCAAACAGTGAAATTTACAATTAATTTATTCTACCCAGAAGATATACCTCTACCGAGATCTACCTAGATGTCTTATGACTCCATATAATTATACCTATATATGCAGATAGGTTAGGCTGACCTCCCTATCCTTGGGTATTTAAAGTAGAATTAACCCTCTACCAGCTAAGAAGATAAAAAAAGATGTGTACAGCAGTTGGTAATTTTTGATTATTACAATCGAACTGTGATTCCCATTTACTACCATGTCTCGACTATACAAAAACCTTGACTATACATTTTCCAAGTGTATCAACATAGGAATAGGTATGAGTATATTGTAGTATATACTAGGTATTAATACTAAGCTTATTTGACCTTTTAATGCCATGAGATCGTGACCTATTGAAGAGATATCAAGTAGTTGCTTGGTGTTTTTTATTAAAAAGTAGAATTCGCTGATTTGTTACGATTTGTCAATATGTTGTATGTACAAAACACTTTCTACTTATATTTCTATTCATTGCTTTTCAAAGTTATTTCTACTGATAGTTAAGGCCCATCAGTCATTCAGCAAGGAACATATACCCAGGGAACCTCCCTTTCACCTCTAGCCTTAAAAACTAATTAAGATATATTATTACATATAGTTATAATTACTATTATATCTATTTATATTACCAGAAAGTGTCATTTTAACAGGTCCCGCATAATTTAATTTTCCGCTGAACGCAAAAATATATTTGCTCAATATATCTAATAAAGCCAGATAGTTCATTTTAGCCATGAATATATCAGAATTATTTCTTATTTTTATATTCTTTATGGAATACATCATCATTAATTTTTATTTTTATTTTCTCTATAGAAACGTCAGCTTTATGCTTTATATTTATATTCTTTATTCTCACGGCCGAATATATTTCATATCATCACCAAATATTTCACTATGTTTTATGTCCCCTTCAGGATCAGTGACTACCTACTCTGTCAGAGTTAAGATTCTAAGTGGGTGGGGCGGGTGGCGTAGTGTTAGATAATTGGAATGAAAATCCAATAGACCGTGTATCGATCCCCGATATAAGCAATATATAACCTGTAGGGTTTCCGTGCAAAAACGCCTTAAACACGATCTGTCTTTGGGCTTCTTTCTCACCTACCTTTTCGCTATTTCGCTATCTATTCGTTAAAAATGATCATATCTCAGACTAAGCTGAGAGTGTAACATGTAACTTAGCTGAGAAGTGTAACAATGTCTGTCGGCGTTCGGTACCAATGGCATGTATGGACAATGGTCAACTGTCGGCCGAGACTAGGTGGTATTCCACCTGGTACTTTTCCAGTATAATAAAAAGGGCCAATCCGTTTGTTACATTAACCACATGGGCTAACTCAATAAAGGGTCAACTATAGCCTCCATAGTGATTACCTTGCTAATCAAGCAGTGGCTTACTAAGTAATTGAAATAAAATGAAATGAAATATATTTGATTTAAAGTGCACTATTAGCAAGTAGGCCAACTTATGTTGCCCCTTTTTTAATAATTATGTGTGTAAGTATGAAAAAACCAGTCATATAAAATCGTTGCTCTTGTGCTGACAACTCATCTTCAGCGAGTGTATGGCCAGAATTCCTGTTTTCATCAATGCGGTGTTGTGCTCGGAACCTTATCCGTCTGCTTTAGGAAGTATGTCGGTTACTAACTAGCCTGCATGTATATTTAAGTAAGGCCCCCCCCTCCGCTGATCCTTGATTGGCATTGCCAATAACCATGGCAAATAATAGCACTAGCCAATATAGACTGCAATGCATTGTGACTGTTGTATAGTAGTATTCAGTTATTAGTACGACCAGCCAGTTTGTCATATTACTGTATGTTATACGAGTATTTACTATTACCATCTGTTTTTGTGTACTTAAACAGCTCCGAACTCGGTCAGGTGAGCAAAATTCACTTATTGATTATTACTCCTCTTGTTCGTTCGTCATTGCCTCTCCGTTATTCTGACAAGATTACTCATCCTAGTAGGTGTTGATGAATTACCAGCCCTAGATAATATACAGCTAGCGCATGGAGTCTGGCCAAAGCTATTCTGGCACGGCGTGGTTGTAAACTCGTTTATAGATGCGTGTGTATATATATATATATATATATATATATATATACACTAGCATTTCTACCTGCGTAGAGTAAAGATATATTGTCATTTGTGATTATTCATTGGCAAATATTAGGTTAGAGAGCATAAATCAAATTGTTAGATTGTCTACGTGTTCAACTGTTTGCTTCAACTGTGTACTGTTTTGCTTTTGTACATGAATGGATTAACCAATTGTTTTATATCACTACTAATGTAGCTAAGTACGACATTGATATTCTCTGCCCAAGAGTCACAGGTGCAACTTAGGAAGGATTGCGAAGCATAGGTAAGGACATAAAGCCAAAGGTTGCTCACAGTGAACTAAACAACGAAACAATAATTTTTCCGCTGTCAAGAAATGCACAGAAAAACCTCTACCTCTAATGGCACACGAACCAAAGAGGTATAGGTTTTTTCTCAGCATTTCTTTCCAGCTGTTCAGAGAACCACATTGGCTACGCCCATTTACATAAATGATTTTTCAGTGACTCAAGCTAGACATTCTTAGTAATAATTATACGACTAAATGGAGTGCTATATTGACTTATCACCTACAAAACCTGGTTTTGCCTGAAACTAGTTTTTATAGTGTATTTCATTTCAGTTATACGCGACCTATTTTATATGTTTCTGGCTTCACGATGATTATGTTCACAATTTACTTTATGTATTAGCTACAAATTTTATATTTTTACGTTAATATATTTTTACACCCTTTCCATACTTTACGCCCTTTTTACATCTCACCCTTTTATATGTCCATGGCTTATGCCGCCTTTCCATTCAGTAGGTTATATTTTCAGACAATATTTTATATTTTGGATAATTAATTCATATTTTCATACATGAACTCATGTTTCTACTCTTTGTCCAACATGTTTCCATTCTCATCCATGACCTATGAGTAATACCAACATGTCTTAGCTTACAAGCCCCATAGGTACATCCACATGGACTATACATGCAGGCTGTATATAATCCTACCATTCTTTGTTTATGATAGACACAGTATTATGGGGCTTGCTTTCCTATTCGTGGCAAATATAATTAGCATTCTATATACAGTAGGCATAAAACAGCCCTGTGCAATTTGCATTTAGTTTTACACACCTGTACACAGCCAAACGAAAATGCAGCTAATTGCTCATAAATCTTGCAAGAAAAAATTGGACGTAAAAAAATTAAAAATTAAAAAAATTTAAAAATATTGGCCGTAGAATTAACGTGACCTTAAGACCTCGTAAAGATCTTTTAATAAACATAGAATTAATAGTAGAAATATTGATCTAATGTTAGAACTTTGTATAATATTTCGTGCCATTTTAATTAGATTTGGACTCCGGGAGACACTCCCGATTGTCTGATGTTGGAAAAAATAAGACTAGTAACTATAGCAACAGCAGTTTTTATGTCTGGATACCTATTCCTTTATTGTATTCATTTGTCAGTTCAAAATCCAATAAGTGTATTGGTATTGCTGACAGTATGTACATAATAACAAGTATATCTTCTAATATATGCTTTCTAAATGTTTATTTTTGTGGTCACCGTCTGAACTAGCACGTGATCTGATCGTCTCGTATATTCTCTCATTACACCCACAGAAATGTAATATATAGAAGTTCTCATTAACCTTAATACACTGTGTATCACTTAGTGGAAGAATGATTTAGGAGGAGTGTTATGATATAACGGAGCATTCATGTTCGTAAGAAAGTAAAAGTGCTAGTCTAACTATTTAGTTGAGTTAGGAGAACAAAAGAGCATTCATTTGGCGGTCATGGTTTCAGCCCGGATGAAAGTTCAGGCCTAAGATTTTTGTATTTATTTCCCTCCTGTCATTGTTTGATTCTTTAATTACTGGCTACCTCCCATCTTTAGGAACGCATGTCTTGTACTTTCTGATTTCTTAAAGACACTATAAAACCACTGCATTTCTCTTTCTAAGACTGCTTTGCATAAGTATGTATTCTGGCCAATTTTTTCAATATTATGTTCTCTATTAATGTGGTTCTCAGTTCAGACTCCCTCTTCTTGGATAAATAATTGCTATTTATGTATCAAATTGATCTTTCTACATTTTGCATTGCCCTTTTTGAAAGTATAATAAGGCTGAGATAATGTGGAAGTAATTAGTCAAATAGTAAGAGTATTGGACTCATAACCGTTAGATCGCGGGTTCGAAACCGCCCGCCGGTTCAAAACCGCCCGCCGGTCAACTTTTCGGCGACAAACCTCATTTATCTCTGATTGCTAAAGTTAAACTATCTCCAAAATGGGTAGACACTTGATATCATCTTGGATGGGTGATATGCGAATGGCAAAGGTATTGTATTTGCGCTGAATATAGCCGCCATAAAAAACTCATTGTTAACCGCATCTGAGAGCTTAGGCTGATATTTGTGGTTTAGAAATGTAACTTTACCTTAGATATTTGATTTCTCCATCAGTAAGTATGATTAATATAGTCTTTGTCAGTAAAGACGTAGTTAAGCTTCAGTTTTGCAAACTAATGCTTATCTTTGCTCAATTTGTCATTTTATTACACAGCTCCATTGTTTGATAAGCAATGGGCATGTTGCCATTGTACTATCAGTTGCAACTTTTTAGAGTGCAAGCTGCGGTAACTTGTTAAACAGTATATAAAGGTGCTGTTTGTTTACCACTTCCTACTGTACTTACATCTTTCACTACCATAATACAGGATTTATGTCTTACATATGGTCTTTGCACTCTGTTCTGTAAACTACATAATCTCAGCCGGCAGTAACTTATTAGATAGGCAGTTGTCGTAACCTAGGACTGAGACAACTGTGGGCAAAATATAGCTCAGTTTGTATAAAAGTATGGCCTAATTAATTAGTTACGTTGAGTTACGTCTTAGATACAATGAAAATATTTAATACCATGCTGATGAGTGTGAATGCTGTGGAGAGATGTTCGCACGGAAAACCTAGGATTAATGTCATTATTGTCCATCGTTAGTAATTGTTCGTAAATATTACGATAATAATATAAAATACAAAATGGCGGCAATGATACGCCTCGATGTTAATGCGCATTGAAACTCTGGACCCTGCATTCTAATGGATCTGGACTGTATATCAAAAATCGACATATCCTTTATTATAAGTCTAAGGGCTTAAATACAATGAATACGTTTACCATATCAAAAATCTTCACATATTCTTGACTATGAGTCTAAAGAAGCTCTTATCTCTTCCTATATCTATTTTGTTTTTCCTTGTGCCCAACCCCAAGACCTTACCACCGACTGGTTTGGTCCTCTACTAACTCACTAACAAGGCAGACTTATTTCCTAAGATTTCGTAGTATATTATTCTTGGGTACCTTCCCACAAATGTGTTTTCTATGAAAACTTATTGTCAGTATTGACTGGGTGAGTGTATGTTTATGGAAGGTATGGGGAGAGTTATTGGAGTGTAATGGTAGTATTATTAAAGAGAAGTATTATAGCATTATGGAAAAGTTATAGAAGAGTTTTGGTACTGTTATGGAAGTGTTATGGAATTATTATGGAAGTTTTCGAAGAATTGTAGAATAGTTGTTAAATCTTTATGGAAGCATTATGGAAGAGTATGGAAATATTTTGGAATGGTTAAGGAAGAGTTAGGAAAGGGTTATGTAAGTGTTATTTGGAGCGGGGGCTGGTGGTGTCATCCTAGGAAGTCACGAGATGAGGTAATTCGAGGTGATCTGAGACACATGGGAATCAATCGTAACTTGGCTATGGACAGAGTAAGATGGAAACCCCTAACATGTAAAACAATCTCTCACCGACATTAGGGTAGAGATCCGATTGTCAGATGATGATTATGATGAACTATATATTTGAAGGCATTTAGAAACTGAAAACCATTTAATAACCATTCACTCAAAATTGTCTAGATTGTGCGATAAACACTACTGGCCATGAAATGGTTATATAAATGACATTCTCTAATTTATCTAAATTATTAGTATTATTATTATTATTAAAGTACAAAGACATCCAATAATAATTGGTATATTGTTCTGTTATTTGTATCTTGCTAAAACCCACTTTCAACCTAGTGCTCAATCGCGGTATATTTTTTTATTCCTTATAGAATACATCTATAGATTTTCTGATAATGTTTCAATAACCACTCATTAATATTCTTTAGTTAGTTTGATAACCACTCGATAACCATTCATGAAAGACATCTCCCTGATTGTGCGATGACAATTCAATAACCGTACACTAACCACATCTGATAAGCTTTCAATAATCATTCACTAATAATCTCTAGATCATATGATCCTGCAGTGAGTCACAGATGACAAATACCCCTCTCAGATACCGAAGCAGGAGTAATGCTGTGGGAGGCCATTGTATTCCATGTGTCATTCATCACTTGTCTCCCTCAAGTGTTGAGTAAGATTTATTGATCAATTTTCCTCATGTACTGCTGCATGACGTTTTGCTGTTGTTTAGGTTCTCTCTTTTTTATAGCTTGTTTAATGTTTCTCCCCAGGAACTCTTGTATTCATCATTTTATCCTTACACTTCCTGACTTATCACATCATTTCCGCTGTCGCATCTTCGTAAACCAACGGTGGCGTGTTCAGTTTACATCATGGAATATATTGCCACCTCATCACATTTTGTTGCATTATGAGATACGTTTATTATATATATAATAAATGAACGTTCGCATTTGCTCATGGATGTTAGATGTAAGATGACAATTTTACAAGTTGCAGTGCCAATTGCTGGAACATTTCTCTAATATCATGTCATAGTGACTTAGTAATGTATGATGTAAGTGCACCATCTTTATTGCATAGATCGTATTTCACTGCTTTTATAATCTTATTTTTTTCCGCTTTTCTAAATGTTTATTAAATTACCTTAGCACTGTACGAACAAAATTTTTGCTGGACAATTTGAGTAGTTGGTTGGTGATTTCGGTGGTCAGATGGTGAGTTTAATTATGGATTTCGTGGTAGTTTCAGTAGTTGATTCATTCGTAGATTTTGTGGTGGTTTTGGTAGTGGTTTTGGTCGGGGATTCAGTGGCTGCCTTTGGTGGTGGGCTTTGGTGATAGTTTCACTAGTGGTGTTTCAGTATTGAGTTTGGTGGGGATGGAGTAGTGAATAGAGTGGTGGTTTTTGATGGTGGTTTGTGATGGTAGGATAGATGGTGGGTCTTGGTGTTCATAATCCAAACTAGTCATCACCGTACGTATAAGTATATTGTACAAGTTTATACAAGTTTAAAACCTCCACTAGGCATTACAGTACTTCCGAAATTGCACATAACTTCATTAGTTTATGTTTTTAGCTAGTAACATTGTAAAGTGTCGTTGACATCATCTTGTCATTATTGACCAAGGGATAATACGGCACTCTAAATAAAGCTTTATTATTTATTATTATTATTATTGCCTAAGTATTGTTATTGTGTAAAATGTGTAAAAATGACGTGAATTTCTGGGAGATCCCGGGTTTGGTTAAGTGGTTGCTAATGTTATCTTCAGATGTGCCGCGTATATTGGGTAGTTTTGGGTAAACGTGCGACAGTTTCCCGGGTCCATTTAGCCGAATTATTGACTAAAATGGGAAGTGTATATTTTGGCTGATGTATCACTAGGGGAGATAATCAATGTAGGGGGGGGGAATATGGGAGATAATTGGTTTGAAATATAAGGGATTGAACTCGCACAGGAGTATCATGACCATAAAGGGGACATTACTGGAGAAGGGGAGTAGGAAGTGTGCAATCAAGATGGCGGCGACGTGTGAGTTGCTGGAGCAATTTGAATAAATAAGAAGTAACACTGGATGTGTTTTAATAACACGGTGGTGAGGCTGACAGTCTGCAGGTAATTATACACGACTAGACATATTCCTGTCATGTCGTGGCTGAGTCATGGGAGATAATCGCGTTGTATAAAATGGATAAAGATGTATTTGCGTGTGTGTTTTATGAATCATAACACAGTGTGTGTTTTATGAATCATAACACAGTTCGCACCGCTATAGATCGCTCATCTGGAGGGTGTGGGTTTGGGCTTATTTCTAAATATGTGGATACAATAACTGTGCCTTTAGGAGGCCAGTTCGATTCTGGTATGTTAGGACAATAATGCTAACGGTATTCTTGAATGCTTGAATTGGACGTTTTTATCGGTATTTAAGTTGGGGATGTTCTTTACCTATGATGTGACCGGCGTTACGTTTGACCATTATCGCAGGTTGTTGGCGTAGGAAACGCGAGAGCTGGTCTGAGAGGCTGACCGGAATGATAGGTGACCGGAATGATAGGTCACCAAAATAAAAGGTTACCAGAATGAAAGGTCACCAGAATGAAAGGTCACCAGTATGAAAGGTCACCAGAATGAAAGGTCACCAGTATGAAAGGTCACCAGAATGAAAGGTCACCAGAATGAAAGGTCACCAGAATGAAAGGTCACCAGAATGAAAGGTCACCAGTAAGAGAGGTAGTTTGATAAGACAGATGGATACTATGATAATGTGACCAGCACAATGGGCTATACAACGGGTGGGTGGCTTCTTGGACAAATTATAGATAACTGACCCAATAAAGGGTCAATTTGGCAACCAGTCATAACTGACCAGCTCTGTCAGTAGAGTAAAATTTATTTGTTTGAGCTCATAAACCAGCTCATAAAGCAGTCCATAAACCAGCTCATAAACCAGCTCATAAAGCAGTCCTTAAACCAGCTCATAAACTAGTCCATAAACCAGCTCATAAAGCAGTCCATAAACCAGCTCATAAAGCAGTCCTTAAACCAGCTCATAAACCAGCTCATAAAGCAGTCCATACACCAGCTCATAAACCAGCTCATAAAGCAGTCCATACACCAGCTCATAAAGCAGTCCATAAACCAGCTCATAAACCAGCTCATAAAGCAGTCCATACACCAGATCATAAAGCAGTCCTTAAACCAGCTCATAAAGCAGTCCATACACCAGCTCATAAACCAGCTCATAAACCAGCCCATAAACCCAGCCCATAAACCATTCATGTAACACAGTGCTCGAGAAAGATAAAAATTCAGAACGGATGAGAGCTGTAACTCACACGGTCATATTCCTCCCACAAACCTCCGTTAATAATCGAATGAGGTATGATAGGGTGAGTCAAAGGTGAGTTAAAGGTGAGTTAAAGGTGAGCTGCATCGATCTATGCCATATACGTGAAGCAGTTGATGTTATCCTCGGAGCGTTTCATGTATTTATGTTCAATTAACCACTCAATTTGTTCCTTGTAAAGTTTTTTCGACGGTAAAAACATATTTTTGAGTATTTCGACGAGTTCAGTTTGAAGGCCGGCGTTTGTGATCTTCTTCCTCATCTTCATGATCTTCACGATGGCCTCCTGTGGGGACAGCAGGAGCAGATGAAGATCAAATGCAGAATGATTTCATACAGAGAAAAACAAAACACGCCATTTATGATTTGCATAGGCCAAAATAATGCGCAATAAATGATTTACATAGGCCAAACAAAAAAGTGATGGTTATAAGGGTAGCCAATGTGGTTTTATTAACAGCTGGGGAAAAATTCACAGAACGAAGCTATACCTAATACCTATACCTTTATAACTTATACCTGTCTCATCAGAGGTAAAGGTTTTTTCCGTGCATTTCTCTCCAAATAAAAATATGCGATTTACGATTTGCATAGACGAAACAAAATGCGCAATTAATTATTTACATAGGCCAAACTAAATTTGCCACCTATGATTTACATAGGCCAAACAAAACTTGCCACCTATGATTCACATTGGCCAAACAAAATGCGCCATTAATGATTTACATAGGTGAACAAAACACAGCATGTATGATCTAGACAGGCCAAACAAACCTGGCCCCACACTGTACCTGGACTCTTAAAATCCTCAGCTGCATGATGCCTTCATTATCCTCTTCCCGCGTCTTCTCCGTCGACAGTTGAAGTCGACCAATGAGATTGATCTTTCCCCGTTTCTGCACCTTGCTGTTTTTGCTGACAATATACATCTTCGCGATAATCACATTTCCGATCCGTATATAGTTCGATCATGATAGTTATTATTACACAAATTATCGGTGTTTTACCCAGCAATAAAAGATGAACCTAATCCATTCGTCTATTCGTTGTATTAACCCCTATGAAAGGGCTGACTTTTTAGGGGTGGCCTCATGAATGGGTTAATACACGCATACATGCTTGTGGGTTAGTGCCACCCTATTGCTATGCATACACATACGTAGTAATGGATTAATGCCACCCTATTCCTACATCCACGAATACACAGTAATAAAATGACTTACACTAAGGCAAATTCCTGGTTTATCCAAAATGGCGTACTATCGTGAATGTCTTTGGGTGACTTTACGTCACTCGGGCATAGCAACACCTGGCGACGGATCTTGGGAAATAGCAACAGCGACTGAAATAGGACAAACATATAACAGATCAAATAGTGATGATAAACTCTGTATATCAACATATAACTTGCTTGCTGCATATAACTGTGTGATGTTTACTACGGGAGAAAGATGCTACAAGAATGTAAAATAAAATACCGAATGTGGCATAGATTACAGAGCATTGCAGTGTGTGAGAGTGTATTATGGTGCATTGCAGTGTGTGAGAGTGTATTATGGTGCATTGCAGTGTGTGAGAGTGTATTATGGTGCATTGCAGTGTGTGAGAGTGTATTATGGTGCATTGCAGTGTGTGAGAGTGTATTATGGTGCATTGCAGTGTGTGAG
>WURV02177155.1:0-13680 GCA_011762755.2 Epimenia babai
GTGTTGAAAATATCTATTCAATTTTATTCATTAAAATTAATAAAATACCATAGATTAAAGCAGCAATTTGGCTCATATCTATAATATTTAGGGTTAGTTATCGAAATATAATGTGAAGTAGTATTGATATCATATCACATTTTCCTATAAGACAACCACCTATTAACTGTTTTTAGCTCACCTGAGCTTATGCTCGGTGAACCTTTCTGATCGGAGTTTGTCTGTCGTCCGTCCATCATATGTTAACATTTTCTTAAAAAATCTCTAGTACCGCTTATTGCAGAGGTCTACCATTTGGCAGATATTGTCCTAGGGTTGGTCTCTTCTAGATTTGTTCATGGTATCGTCATCGCAGCTACAGGAAGTAACTTTTGCCGATGTTCATATTTTTTGTGAAGAAAATGTTCATAAGTACCGCTTATCGCACAGGTCTGCCGTTTGGCAAATATTGTCCTTGGGCATCTTTCAGATTTGTTTAGCATCTTGTCATGGGAGGAAAGGGGAGTAATTTCTATTGACTTTTTTATTTGAAAATCTATATCTTCATGTCAGCTTAATGAAAAGGTCTGCCATTTGGCAGATTAGGCCTGTGTAGGTCTCATTCAGATTTGTTTAGGGCATCACTATTTAGGTGATTAGATGTGATTTCAGCCAGGGTTTATCCACAAATCTGTATTTTCTTGTTTCAGTATCTTAATGAGTATATTCAGGTCTCTTTGGCCTCTTGTTTTTGATGTCAGGCTGTCTTGTTGTCCTATCATTTTTATATCAAGATGGCCTCCTTGGCCCCTTGTTTTGTCTTTTTTTCAGATGAGCGTCTTGAGGCCTCCTTGGCCTCTTGTATATGACTTTCAACATCAGTTCATGCATACTGCATCGACACTTGACTTTACATTCTTTAAATATGTTAAATATTTCCTTGTTTTTAAGCATGTGACCAAAGTGATCTTCTACAGATGATATAACCTAATTACCTCTTGCAGGGATAACCTGGGTTCCGACTGCTCGCATCAAAACTACGAAGAAGACGATGACGGCCCGAATGATGAGACTGTAGGCCCTGTTGAGACCCCACCTTTTTATGCAAGCATGAACTCGGATGTCAGCATCAATTCATATTTTATACGTTCTGTCGGTGTCGATGAACAAACTGAAAAGAAACTTAGGAAGAACCTCAAGTTTTTCTTTATGAATCCATATGAAAAGTGGAAGGCACGACGCCGCATTCCCTGGAAACTCATTTTGCAGTTTTTGAAGATTATCATGGTCACAGTACAGGTACCAGGAAATTGTTACTACCATCGACTATTTGTCATTTTGTTATATACAGTCTACAGTCGATAGTCCGACACTGTTCCTGGAAAATGTGTCTGAGTTATGAGGGTGTCGGAGTACTGAATATGACGCAATTACGCCATATCAGAAATACCAGTTTCCCGCACGACATAAAGCTATACTGTATAAGAGATTTGGATGTATTTGTTGCTGTTATATTACCTGTACTCATGTACAATACTGTGCAAAAGTCTTGGGCCACTAAGATAATATGTCATATTTGTTAAAATATTCACTAAAGATATAATTTATGGGACATTGCTTCTATGTATTTATAATCAAAACAAATTCTGCATCAAAAATCACATTAACTCAAATTGTCAAAATGTCAATATTTGGTATGACCACCCTTGGCCTTCAACAGCAGCGATTCTGTGGGGAACGCCTACAAAAAGTTTTTGGAGATATTCTTGCGGCAAGTTTCTCCAAATGTCCTGGAGGACTCCCCACAGTTGAGCAGCAGACGCAGGCTGTTGTTTATTCTTCTCACTGTCTATATAGTCCCACACTGCCTCAATGATATTTAGGTTGGGACTATGGGAGGCACCACGGCAGAACAGTGTGCCATCTGTGGTTTTGTGTTCTAGATACGTTTTTATTGTATTGGCAGAATGTTTCAGGTCATGCTGAAATGTGAAATTGTTTACAATCAGTCGCCTCCCTGATGGCACAGCATGGTGGATGAGGATCTGTTTGTACTTGGGAGCATTCATGATTCCCTCTATCTTCACTATATCCCCAACACCATTGGCTGTGATGCAAGCCCAAACCATGACAGAACCTCCGCCATGCTTAACCTTAGGCAAGAGACATGATTTATCATACCTATGACCGACTCGCTGCCCTTTCATAATGCCTTCTGTAGGAACCAAAAATTTCAAAGTTTGACTCATCAGTCCATAACACCTTCTTCCACTGATCATCAGTCTATGACTTATTACTTCTGACAAATTTGAGTCTCTTAGTGACATTCGCCAATAAGATTTTTAGCCGCCAGTCTCCCATGCAGACCACTACAAGACTTCAACGAACAGTGCCTGTACTTTTTTGTAGTTCAATCACGAAATTAGTGCTTTATTTCCACCTGTCCCTCAATGATGTAACTCTAAGGTAGTGTTTATCTTTTCCAGACTGTTTCTTAGGCCTACTCTTGTCTTTAACCAGTCCGCTTTCATTGTATTTATTGATGACATAACGAATGCCGTTCCTAGAATATCACGTTTGGAGAGTAATTTCCCTTTGTGCATGACCATGCTGATGTAACAACACTATTAAATGTCTATCAAACTGATTTAACTTAGCCATAGCCAAAATGTGAACATGTGACTGTTATCAAAAGAAATGAAAGTCATGTTGTATGGTTGTTCTTGAAAAACTTCTAGGTTTATTTCAGCAACCCGAGCCATGCAATAGACCTGCTGAAGGCTTCCTATGGTCAACTAACAAGGGTCATATGGAATAGAGCCTACATCTGGCAAGAATAACATGTGCAACTTACAGTACTTGACCATTTTAGTGAAATGTCACAATTTACATTCTGATTGCAATTTCATAAATAATTTGTAATAACATACTTGCTTTGTCATAAATAGAAATAGTCTTTGCAGATAAGATAATGCAAAATAATCGCAAATAAATATAAAAGTGACAGAAATATTTTAAATATAGTGGGTGGCCCGAGACCTTTGCCCAGTACTGTATAATGTGATGTCTCCTTAAGGGGTATTTATAGTCACCGTAAAGCTACATAAAGCCATACAGTATAGGGGATTTGTGTATTGTGTTGCTATGGTAGTACATGTAATCTTCTATGGTGTTATATCTCCAATAAGAAGATTTTATAATTACCATGTAGGCCAAAAGTGTAATTGAAGTTCCATAATGATTACTTTTGGGACTGAACGTTTCTATAATTTCATTTCAAATTGATTGAAATTGAACTCTGTTTTAATTCATTATGCATAATTTCCTCCATTTAGCCTATGGTAATTACGATAGCCAATGTGGTTCTATAAAGAGTTGGAGAGCAATGCACAGGAAAAAACCTATACCCTAAATGACATAATTCAT
This sequence comes from Epimenia babai, assembly GCA_011762755.2. Taxonomy (NCBI): domain Eukaryota; kingdom Metazoa; phylum Mollusca; class Solenogastres; order Cavibelonia; family Epimeniidae; genus Epimenia; species Epimenia babai. The sequence continues at coordinate 3,406 of WURV02177155.1, forward strand.
TCTATGATCTCAATTACAAATAAATAATACATTTGAAATTTAATAACGCATGGAGTAAGGTTACAATAATTTTTATTCTGATATTTCAGCTGTCTCTTTAACTTGGTTACAATAACTTTTACTCTAATATTTCAGCTGTCTCTGTAAGGTTACAGTAATTTTTACTCTAATATTTCAGCTGTCTCTGTAAGGTTACAGTAATTTTTACTCTAATATTTCAGCTGTCTCTGTTTGTAAGGTTACGGTAATTTTTACTCTAATATTTCAGCTGTCTCTGTTTGGATACATGCATTCAAGTTTTGTGACTTTTGTGGAACACAATACTCTCGCACTCAAGCACATTTTCCTGAAAAACTGGAACCCCAGTTACGAGACCCTGCCCTACCCACCTGCCACGGGAGCATATGCTCTGTACAAAGAGCATGAGTTATATACCCATATCAATTATGCCATGAAGGAGGTAGGAATTATACAGTTATAAATTTTAAGTGGATCCATAGATAGTAAGTCCATACATTTTTAAGAAACTAAAAAAATTGTTAATGATGACATTTTGCTTATCACCAAATACAGTGTCATTTGATATGACTCACCTAGGTTCAACAAGTGACCATATGTACATTGCACTCTGTGTACACTGTACAGCTTATGTAATTGTGATATACTATATCTAATATAACACAGCTCTAATCCTGTCTGTTTTGTTTGTTTCGTTTGTTTTATACAAACTCCTCGGGTTTTGGGGATAGACTGACATGACCATCTATTTTCTACGACTACATGGAGTTAGGGATCTAACAAACTACATACGTTCATGATTATGGCTTAAAATGCAATTTAGGAATTATTTTCATGTCATGTGGTGTTGTCTCCCTTTACCAGACGTTATTGAAATATAATAATGTACATTCATTTAATATTAGCTTTCCCTTCATTGTCTACCTCGGTAAAATGAATATTAATGACGTAATTTGTGTATGCACTTTCACATTTCAATCTTAATCTTTTCCACCAAAAATTGATGAAAGCGCGGTATTTGTGAATAAACGACATTAATAGTCCAAGGTCTTTAGGTACATTCATTTATTACATTAAAGACGAGTAATTTTTAATTGGTTTAATGGAAAATAACGTATTAAATGATTTCATTTTCATTTCAGTAATGATACAATGCATAATTTTTCTAAACAAATAATCAATGAAATGACATTGATAACCATTGTCTTGCCTTAAAAAAACCCAGAGCAAAACGTTTGGCTACCTTCCGAAAAATATAGTCATGATGGCAACATATGTCATAGACTTTGTTTTGTCTGACATCTTTTCACCACGAATAATTCAGAGTTCTGTACAATCAATGATTTTTATTATTTGCAGGTTCTGTCCTAAAATGACTACATTCTCTAAAGCTAATATGAGTAATTGCTCATTTTATTACATTTTTCATTTCATCAAACTTCTTGTTAGTTAATAATTGATAATTTACCTTGCAGTCATGGTACATTTGGATTGTTAATTATTCATTTTTCTTGCCATTTTCCATTTTGATCAATATCCTGCAGGTATTCTTCACATGGGAAGTTACTCTGCAGTCAATCTGTCTTTTAATTGTCATTTTGTAGTCATTTTGCACAAGGGTCTTTATCGTATCATCATTTAAACTTCCGTGTTACCATCTAGTCTTTCTGCACTATCACTTAGTCTTTTACATAAATAAAGGACACAGTTTTTAACCGTGCAACAATTTTGACAGTACTACCAGCACAACACTACGAAACAGATGGGTATAGCAGGCTACCAGTTCGTCACTGTCAATGACACATACACAGCTTATCCTATGACTCTCTGCATCACCAAATTTATAGACAGCAAAGTTTTCCCGAATGGATCATTTGTCTTCAACTCTGAAGAAACCACGAGTACGTGTGCTTTGAAATAAAATGAAAAGAGTTTGATTTTATTAAAATGTATTTATTCGTCTGCCTGGCAAACACACCAAGTTATTTATAATCATCTATGTTTATTATATACATATTATATATTATTTATCAACAGGCAGTCCTTTACATGTTTCGTGCTAATTACCAATCGAGCACTATACCAACTGATATACCAAGGTAGACTTATATATTTTCAGGTTTTCAAATCATATGCGCACATTGATTTAGACTTTTATGCCGGTAATATACAAGATTACCAACTGAGATACAAACGCAAACTTTTGAGAATTTTTAGGAATGTAACAGCTATAGAGATACTGACTTAGAGTTTTTATCATAATATACAGGGATACTAAATTAGATACAAATCCAGACTTTTGTATATTTTTGGATATCTAACAACTATAGAAACACTGATTTGGAGTTTTTATTGTGATATACAATACCATCTGAGATACAAATGCTGAATTTTGTTTATTAGCTCACCTGAGCTTCTGCTCGGTGAGCTTTTCTGATCGGAGTTTGTCCGTTGACCGTCCGTCCATCCATCCATCCATTCGATGTTAACATTGTCTTAAGAAAATCTTCTCAAGAACAGCTTATTGCAGAGGTCTGCCATTTGGCAGCTATTGTCCTTGGGTTGGTCTCCTCTAGATTAGGTCATCATATTGTCATGGCAGTAAGGGGGGGTAACTTGTGTTGATTTGTATTTTTACTACAAAAATATTTTTCTCGAGAACCCTTCATCGCAGAGGTCTGCCATTCAGTAGATATTGTCCTTGGGTTAGTATCTTTCAGATTTTTTCATCATCTCATCATGGGAGCAAAGGGGATTTCAGATTTGTTTAGGTCATCTCTATATAGGCTATTAGAGGTCATTTCAGCCAAGTTTTATCCACAAATCTATTTTCTTGTTTCAGTATCTTAATGGGTATTTTCAGGTCTCTTTGGCCTCTTGTTTTTGATGTCAGGCAGTCTCCTTGTTGTCTTCTCATTCTAATATCAAGATGGCCTCCTTGTCCTCTTGTTATGTCTTTTTCTCTTTTTTCATCCCTTTCTTTTTTTCAGGTGAACATCTTGAGGCCTTTTTGGCCACTCGTTAAAGTATTCAATGCCAATAGAGACAATCATTTAGAGTGTTATGTCAGTAAATATATTTTATATTTAATGGCTAAGATGCGATGTTTAAAATTTTAGGCCTGCCAATGGCAAATATGCCATTGCATCAGATTATACCAACTAGATAAACGATATAATTTATGTGTGATTTCTCTGTTCTGTTCTCATACTGTATTGCCTTATCTTCAGATTGTCTGCCAGTTCATCCAGTTGTCCTAGAAAATGGCACTGATGTCTACGACATTGAGACATTCCTTAAAAAGCATAAGATGACAATTGGGTTTGACATTATGCTTCACATTCACCTCTATTTCCCGCTGCGAACAATTAATTTAGAGACGTACTCGAAGCATGCTTCACCAAAGTGCTACGACATCAACGTCTCGGTTATTGCCCTTGCTATTTCATAAGTGATTTTCATGTTGTGTACAATATTCGAGTAGTTGAACAGTTTTTTCTATATCAATAAAATAGCCGGTATAGTGGAGATACATTGAACTATTATTGGAAAGTACAGTCATTTAAGTATTAATAATTTATTAGTTTTTTAATTTTAGCTGTGTAAGGGTTGAATTATTGTTATTAACACTGTGTGTCGGGCGTTTGTAATTTATTGTCAGCGTCAATTTAACTGTGTGTCAGGTTTAAATAATTAATTGTCTCCAAATGTTCACCTGTGTCGGGTTTAAATAATTTATTGTCACCACCTGTTCACCTGTGTCGGGTTTAAATAATTTATTGTCTCCAACTGCTCACCTGTGTCGGGTTTAAATAATTTATCGTCACCAACTGTTTAGCTGTGTCGGGTTTAAATAATTTATTGTCTCCAACTGCTCACCTGTGTCGGGTTTAACTAATTTATCGTCACCAACTGTTTAGCTGTGTCTGGTTTAAATAATTTATTGTCTCCAACTGTTCACCTGTGTCGGGTTTAAATAATTTATTGTCACCAACTGTTTAGTTGTGTCAGCTTTTATTGACACTAACTGATTAGTTGTGTCAGGATTTATTGTCCACAACTGTTTATCTGTGTCAACTTTTATTGTCACTAACTGATTAGTTGTGTCAGGATTTATTGTCCACAACTGTTTTGCTGTGTCAACTTTTATTGTCACTAACCGATTAGTTTTGTCAGGATAGTCCACAACTGTTTAGCTGTGTCAGGTTTTATTGTCACCAACTGTTTATCTGTGTCAACTTTTATTGTCACTAACTGATTAGTTGTGTCAGAATTTATTGTCCACAACTGTTTTGCTGTGTCAACTTTTATTGTCACTAACTGATTAGTTGTGTCAGGATTTATCGTCTACAGCTGTTTAGCTGTGTCAGGTATTATTGTCACCGACTGTTTAGCTGTGTCAGGTGTTATTGTCACCGACTGTTTAGCTGTGTCAGGTTTTATTGCACCAACTGTTTAGCTGTGTCAGGTTTTATTGCACCAACTGTATAGTTGTGTCAGGTTTTATTGCACCAACTGTATAGCTGTGTCAGGTATTTTTGCACCAACTGTATAGCTGTGTCAGGTTTTATTGTCACCAACTGTATAGCTGTGTCAGGTATTTTTGCACCAACTGTATAGCTGTGTCAGGTATTTTTGTACCAACTGTATAGCTGTGTCAGGTATTTTTGCACCAACTGTATAGCTGTGTCAGGTTTTATTGTCACCAACTGTTTAGCTGTGTCAGGTTTTATTGTCACCAACTGTTTAGCTGTGTCAGGTTTTACTGTCACCAACTATCTAGCTGTGTCAAATTTAAATAATTTCTTGTCACAAACATTTTTGTGAAGTTTTCTAAAACCATTAGAATGAGCTTTCTGAATGAAAGTTATTTCCTTAGATTGCTATAAAAAGTTTAACCTTTGCTGTATAAATTTAAACACTCATTCTTGCAGATTAATTTCGACAATGAGCAACATGATGGTCAGATGAAGGTCAGCCTCACAACCGTTGTCAATCCCAAGGCATGTACTGGTCACATTCTCTATCAGGGTAAGGAGCCATTGAAGCTTTGCATTCAATATGTATACCTGTTACTTGTACAGTAATTCGGCAGTACACTTGAAACCTTACTGTGTGAAAGTGATTAAATTACCTTTATCGGACCGTTTGTTCATCTGTTCATGAGTTTGATATTAAAGCTTTTTAAACTTTTTGAAAATAATTTTTAATGGAAATTGAAAGGTTTTAAAACTGTTTATTCCAAAGTTCTGTTTTTGATAGAAGTTGTCCATGGGAGTCATACGATTCAAAATTGGTAAAAGTAGCCTCATCTAAATGAAGGGAGGTAATTATAGTAATTTTTTGGGTTGAAAAGTTGTCTCTACATTGGTTTTCTTAAATTTACTTAGATATTGTTTTCTGAGCAAAGGGGTAATTTCTGTCATTTTCGTCGTATTTTTATGTAGAAATCATTTTCTAATTCAGCGTGTCAATTTGTGTTACTAGTTCATTAATTTTTTTATTGCAGCCACACACGATAACAGGATCGTGTCTTACATTGTCTTCTATGTGTTCACACTAATCGTGTCTCTCTTATCTCTTGGGCTCTGTGTGAGATCCCTCTACAGAGCCTACAGAACCCAAAAGGTATGTCAGTCAAATAAAACATCACGCTTTAGTATTTAAAAGTCCTATATTAGTAAACTGATTACTAAGTATTTGTATTGTAGGCTATTCCTGACCTTTTACAAGAACAAGTCATTAATTAGCCGTGGTTGGTGCTTACCTGATCACTGAGCAGAGGTTATTCTGTGTCACGGAATACCTTAGGACGGAAAATCTAAATGCCGTTATCGATGCCTTAATGGTTCAATTTTTGTTTCAAATCATCTCCAAGAAACATAAAACTTGGTCCTAATGCCATTTTGACCTGTCTCAGGAAAATATCCATATCTCTGACAAAAGTAGATGGATTTTAATATTTCACAGCTTATTTTAAAGAGAAATAACAGGCCTTTCTAATGATACCCTTATCATGTATATTTGTTACATTTTGAGTTTGTAGCAGGTCAGCGAAAAAAATTGCATTTTTTCAAGTCTAGAGAGGTAAAGAAAAACACCAAAGTGAACAATCACCGAGTCTTGACAGTTGTCCATTTCTGTGGTCTCTCTTCTCTGCCAGTATACTACCTGTAGCATTTTTGGGCAGAAAGCTCCTCACGCCCTTGTGTCCATAGGGGTCTGCGTAGACTGCAGGATGGTCCTGTTTGGATTTTTACCCGCTAAGGTGTCTGTCCTTCTGCTGCTCTATAGATGATCTCTATACCGCTTCTGTCATATCATTGTAAATAACTGGCGTGGCGTGGATGGAAAAAGGCCAATTGTCTGCCCAGACTAAGTGGGCTTTTTAACACTAGATCTTTTACCCCACGCCTTATAAGTGAGGTTGATAAATTTCTTTCTCTTTATAGGCGAGCAATATAAAAGGCCGTGAGGCCCACACAGCAGTTCAAGTAATCAGTCTGTTCTTAACTAACTAGCTACCCCCCCCCCCTTTATCGCTTAGTATACCAAGCTGCAAACCCAAAGTCCAAACTGCTTAATGTTGTGGTTCCTTGATGATAATCCACAACATGTCATTAGAATCGGTGAACTATGCACGATCAGGTTGTGGTGAAGTTTTTCAAGCAAGCCTATGACAAGAAGCTGTCTTGGAGTGACCGGTCTGAGTTCATCTCCCTGTGGTACGTGTTGATTGTATGTAACGACATCATGACTACCATCGGCACAATCTTCCTCATCGAAGCCACTGACATCGTGAGTAATAAAACATGTCTCATTGTGAGGATATACAGATTTTCTTTATCCATTATATCTAAATTAATTTTTGATTATTATTATCATTATTCTTTAATGTGGCCTGCTAAAATAGATATTCTAACGTGCTATTTACAATCTTGACCATTTAATGCTCAAAATGCTAAAAAATTTTTACTATGATTCGTTATTAATATCATTTTCTGGTTCACCGTGTTTATAGGAGACAGGTTAGGTAACTCGACATCCAACCGTGTTGTTAGCCTATTGAGATGGTTCTGCGATTGAGATGACACCAGTGATGGAAACGTAAGCAATGTCAGCAATAAAATAATAGATCCTATAATAATTAAATACATAAGTTAAACTATGATTTTTGCAGGTTACCGATGCCACTCCAACGTACTTTAATTCCATCGGCGTTCTGCTTGGAACAGGGAGTTTGTGTACGTGGTTTGGTGTCCTGCGCTACATTGGATTCGTCAAGAAATACAATGTTAGCGAGCCATATAGGACGTTATATACTCCCCAACTGTAAATATTAGGGAGGTTAAGAAACTTCGGCCGAGTCGTCTTCGGCGGTGTTCGATATAGGTCACATCTGGTGCACATGTGGACGGTGGGATTCCCCAGCCAGCGAATAGCGTTATCTAAACGCCAAAGATGCCAAAATTATAAAATGTTGTTGTTTGAAGATTCTACGACATCGCACATTCTATTGGGTGAAATTGACCCCGAATTTTTGTTTCAACTGTCATATTGGACTTGACCAGGGTCACTACGCGACTGCCGTTGCAGCTTTATATCTTAATGCGCCGTTTACAATCTACGGCGGAGTTCGACATGTGGTGACCTACATTATCGTGAAGACCTCTGAAGATGACCACGCCGAAGTTTCTCAACCTCCCTATTGGCTCTGACACTGGTGAAGGAGCATAAGACGAGGTTCAACTGCGACTTCTAATGTTTGTAAATATAAGTTGCAATTACAATATTGTCTCCTTATGGCCTTAAGAAATTTTACAATAGCTCACTTCATGACAAATCTTTTTCAATATTTATGCATGAAAATCTTGCTTATTTTCTTGCGTGGAAAATTAAATATACATGCCCTTTTTCAGGTGTTATTGGTAACCCTAAAGAAAGCCACTCCTAATGTCTTGCGGTTTCTCGTGTGTGCTGGCATCATGTACTTTGGTTTCATGTTTTGTGGTTGGGTCACTCTGGGACCATACCATATCAAGGTATAGCATGTGTTAGTTTAGTAGTTAGTTTTGACTTGTGTAGTAATGAAATCAGACTAACATGCTGCTAATAGGCGTCTCCCATAAGAGCTAAAGATCATGCGTTTCTTTCTGAACGTCTCGTGACATTGATTATATTTTAATGCAATCCTTATGTCGGTTTGCATTTCTTGCTATAGCATCAATGAAACTGAGGATGAGAGAGCGAGCCTGTTTTGTGTATGGCAATGGTTGACTTGCAAAGGACTATTGAGAATTTATACTGAATAGTTACTGAACACTATGGGAAGCACAGGGGAAAAGCCTTTACCTAACTGCTCTGCAAGGCCTACTCTACCCAGATTCTAATTATCACAGATGTTTAAGGCTTTTGCCCTGGTAAATGTCGCATGTGCTACTTTGGCTGATCACGGATTGATGCAGGATCTTCTGGATTAAAATTTGATTGATCTAATCACCACGCCATCTGACATCCCCCACCCCAGGTTGGGAAGTATTGTTAGTTTGATATTCAGTTACTATTTAAAATCTGAATTGTTGCGCCACAGTTTCGCACCTTGACATCGACATCCGAGTGCCTGTTTTCGCTGGTGAATGGCGACGACATGTTTGCGACTTTCTCATCACTGGAGACCAAGAGCACGTGGATCTGGGTGTACAGCCGCGTCTACCTCTACTGTTTCATATGTCTTTTCATCTACATCGTTCTCAGCTTATTCATCGCAGTTATCATGGATACATACGAGACAATCAAGGTAAGTGATGTCAATGTGTTCTGTCATGACATCTCTCTCTCTCTCTCATTATTAATTAGAGATGAGTATTTACCTTTTCCTCACGCTAATTTGTTGAATAGAAAATTATTTAATAATTTTTATTATCTTTTAATGTATCTTTAAAATATTTTGCTTCTTAGAAAAAAAGGCGATGTATCAGTGCGACTTTATTAACTGTAGTAAGTGGTAGTTGGATATTGGTCACTTGGTTATTTCGGTGCTGCTCGATCTGTCACGTTTACGACATCGCTCTGGTATTGTTGACCCCACACTCGGATGGATCCAGAATTACATTACGTAACGATTATTCCTTGTTGAGACTAATAATGTAAGGTTTTCCTGTCAACCTCTCCACCATGGTGTCCCCCAGGGAGGCGTCCTTGGCCCAGTACTTTTCGGTACTTACACGGCCCTTGGGTGATATAGAAGGGTATAGTATTGATTATATGTTGTTGATGACACTCAGTTGTGGCTCCCAGTTAATCCTGACAGTCACACTCTAGTATCAATTTGGTTTTCACAAACGTGAAATTTACCGAATTCAAGTACTGCTATTCGAGTTCAGTATATTCCTCATGTCTTCTTCCCATAAAGCCATACCTTGCAATGAGTCGTCCATTTTTTTTATAACCGCAGAACTACGAGGAGCATGGATACCCCAAGACGGATCTCTTCCTGTTTGTAAACCAGTGTTGTGATTCACCTGATTCAAATGCGTTTCGAGCTGACAGCACGAGTGGATGCTGGAGCCTGCCACCTTGCTGCAAAAGGTAACAAGTGCCTGATTCTGTTGACACATGGTTTTTTTCTAAATAGCAAATACACGGTCCGTACCCTAATGTAAGATATTAACCCTTAAGTCTTATTATTTTTGTGTTGGAAAATATAAAAACTAAAGGTAACACTTAAGTTTGCCGAAGAGTGGTTATAGTAACACGATATACATGTACTCAGCAGTATATCTGTAACCAAATGGATGTTTACATGTTAGATGATTAAATGCTACTTACTATTATTTAACAAGGCTTGCAGGCAGGCTAATAACTGACTACAATTTTATGGCTAATAACTAACTACAATTTTATGTCTACTATGGATAGGTTCTAGTAAACCTGTAATTCATTGTATTTCAGACGCAAAACAAGAGTCCTAACCACTCCTACCTGCTGATAGGAGAGTACCTAGATAGACACATACACCTATTAATTAATGTCTGCCTGTTGATAATAGACTACTTAAATAAGCACATTACTTAGATAAACCCATTGATTAATGTATTATGCTACCCTCCGTGCACCCTATTTTCGTATTTGTTTCTCGTACTTTGCAAATGGTATTTCTTTATTGTATGTGTATATATATTTGGAAGTTTAAATGAATGAATAAAATGAATGAAATTTGAACTAAATTTTTAAACATCAGGGTAGACTGAGTAGGAG
>WURV02177166.1:0-13680 GCA_011762755.2 Epimenia babai
TTCTTTGGGTTATTAGCATATTCCTACTGCACTGTTTCTTTTGGAACACCCTGTATAATGTTCATAAACAGATCCCAGGTTTCAGTCGCTAAAGACAAGCAGATACGCTTTACAACGTATGTTTATTGCAGCTCGTCATCATATTCACAATACCTTCGAAACTGGCATTTCATCCGGGGAAGATATCAAGCATCTACCCATTTAGACACTGGTCTACTCCAGTAATCGCAGATACATACCTAGCAAGGATCATTACAGAAAAGGCGACCGACACCCAGTTTCAAACCCGGGACCAATCGGTTACGAATCTAGTACACTTACTACTGAAATACTTGCCCCCCCCCAAATAAAAAAAAATGCTATCCGGGCCATGTTTTGATACTAAACAAATATCACGTCACTGCAGCCTACGTATAAATCAAATTTTCGCGTTTGTTTCGTTTGCTTCGTGTTCTTAATAGTCGTTCCCTGCGGTGTCAATACGGGCATCAGTGATTACGGTATTATCATCAGTAACCTAAAGCCAGACGCGCCGACAATAACTTCTCTTGTAGAATATTTTACTTATTATTTAAAGATATTGGTACAAGGGTGGGTAGCTATGTTAGTGCGAGTGATAGGTGAAAAATTAGAAGACACCCAGTTTGATAGATTAAGTTTTTTGATCACAAGCTTGCACAGAAACACCCTTCTCCATCTGGGGAAGTAAGACTAGTTGGTTTATAAAAAGCTGCTGCTTTTATTTTGCCCGTTATTTGAAACTAGGTCTCGTACTATAGTAATTTATTTCGTTTTGTTAAAATACCAGCCATGACTGATTTATAAAGTTTTCGCCTTGTTTTTCGTACGCACTGACAAGAAAGGTTTACGATCGAGGTCGTGCTGACCCTCGGGGTATACAGATTTACTGCGACGAGGTCGTAAGTTGTTTTTGTTGTCTGTCAATTGGTTTATTATCACATCATAGATATAGTATTTATATATTGGTTGGGATCAACACTGTCAAAATTTTATTTCGTCAAATAAGTATACGAAAATACGTTAAGCGTATTTTGAGACGGTGTAAGAACTTCTATCTAATACAATCATTTCAAAGAAATAACACTTCAGCTTATTATTAAGAACGTAAATTTATACACCAAGTAACATTACTCTCGGGTTAACTACGAAATAATTACTTGTATAACGTCTCAATAAAGTAACTAAGCGATAGCTATACAGTGCAACGTAGTTAGACGTTCAAATAAAAGATCGTAGCAACTTAACCGCCATCGGCAATAATCTTGTCTCGTGTTTTATCGACAAACATAGGGACTTAGTTTAGAGCCCTCCCGAAACCATGTACTGAATATGGTTGTCACTGGGTTCATTTGTTACCGTAAGCAAATATCTTGACGGATACAATTATTTATTCGGAAAATTTGACAAATATTAACAATGCAAAACGTGTAAATATTAGTAACAGTCAGTAGCTGTACGTAGATTTTATAAAAATACATATAATTTATTAAATAAATGGACGACAATTAAATGACGTACACATATTTATGACAAAAATGCGGCTATAGCGCGCTTTGTGGCCATTTTCTCTGACGCTGTAAGCCTTACGTATGAGTCAAGGTCGGGAGGCTGCTTGTAGTGTGAGGAATATATTTGGTTAACAGATCAGCGCACTATTAACACACATGGGGGTCTGGGTAGCCCTTGCAGTGTGGTTCTGTTGGGGCTTTTTCCCTCTCACGTCTGCTGTGCTTCAGATGCTCTATATATGATCTCTATGTTGCTGACCTTCCTGCTATGTCCTCGTTCATTGTAAATAACCATTGACCTTCCATAGACTTAGCAGAGTGTGCGACATATGTAGTTCACATGTAGACATTTTGAACCAGTGACGGGGAAGGAAAAGGTCAAATGTTTACCCAGACTCGGTGGGTTTTTCACACTAGGTGTTTTTCCCCACCCCTCATAGGTGAGGCTAATCAGATTGTCGTGTAACCACATTTAATAGGCTAGCTTTGTATAAGGGCCCAGGATGGCCTATCACAACGATTACTTCGGTAATCAACCTATAAATACATACATACAGACCAATGAGACAGGATAATGCATATTAATTTAATTTGCGTTGCTGCAAAGAAATTTCACCGGTACTTATTTATGGCCACCGGACCAATCACGTTAAAGTATCTCCCGCAAGGTACAACGGAAAAACACAATGGTATCGCTCGGATTCGAACCGTCCACCTCCTTGTTGGGAGGCCGGCGTTCTACCACTGAGCTACCCGGTTCCTGTAATCTGACACTGTATCAGACGTCCACATATACGGAGATCAGCACCGCTCGGTGGGGCATTCGTAGACCCGAAAGGATTTGTTACAGTATGCGACGAATGCTACCGGAGATTCTATTAAATCCGCAAAGGAGCTTACGGACAACTCACATGCGTAGCGTAAAATGATTATCCCACTGTACCAACTGCAGTCTTTTTCAGCGCATAAACCGTATAGTGGCGCCAATTTCTGTTCGCTTAACTCTATTGATACTCCATTTTGTGTTAACATAACCCTATGACTGTTATTAATTGTCCTACGAAACAAGGCAGGTAAGTAAGTATACGTTATGACAACGTTGTTGGCGACTAACACTACCTGTAGTTCATGGAACATTATATTGCTCGATGCATTACACAATAGTCGTTTCAACCATTAAACTGAAGTTGGTTCATTAACCTTATATATCCACGTGTGTTTCACGTCTATGTGACAGGAGATGTTGACTCCTCTTCAACAGACGCTCGATATTTCACCTTTGCGTATGTACCTATTATATTCTTGACAAATGAACTGCGAGGCAACCAACGTTGCAGACGCGTTTGTGTTGCCGTGGAAACGGTTAACGGTAATCATTATGAAAATTATCGCGTATCTAGTCGATGTCGTGCAGGTGTTTTAACATTTCCAAGTGAGCCTGACACGAGGCCGCCAGCGTCAAACCATGCGTTCTTAATTGCAACCGATCACTATTGGCAACGCGGTGATTTGAGGATGTATAAATTCGATATAATTTCCCGCTGTATCATTAATCTGTAGATGTACGCTACACAGTCATCATGAGGCCTCAACACCCCGATGAGTCAAATCAACTTTTAGCTCTACACCAGGTAGGTTGACATTCCTAACTTCCCGACATTGTTCGTGATTGTACAGTGTTTTAAGATCATAATTTTAATTTCCATAATATTTAAAATATTTTTGCCTTCGCTGGACGTACGGTCTTCAAAAGGTCGCTGCTTTGTAGTAAAATAGCTTTACTTGTAAGACAGACTCCCTGCTCTGTATTTAATGTCTTCAGAACAAATCAAACCATTTCGATACAAAATTTTGTCTACGAAACGTTAACGGATGTTACGAAATCAATGTTTTGGCTAGTAGTGGCTAGGATAGTTTGTCTGCCATGCCATTGATATACACAGATATCTCTAACAAGCATGATTTAATGACTGATTTTTGCGGTGTGCTATATTAACGTAGTGTTAATGGGGAGTAGCAGAGTTTTTTCTTTGCATTGTCTCCAGTTATCGTTTTTGTGATTTCCACTGCTCTCAAGTGATAATACATCGTGTATCCAAAATGCCCCACTTCTGAATTGTTAGTATTTCTCAAGTTCTTGTATTTGTGTCACAGTTTATGTCGTATTTTCTGTTAAAGAAAGTCTCTACCTTTTTTATGAGTCATTATACGCACGTCACGTGCAAATGCAACATAATATTAAAGCCTCGTTTAAGGGTAAGTTTCTTCATCGTGTCAAATTTAGAAAACTTACAAAAAGTTGAGTGCCTACGAAGCGAGCCAATATTTCCAGACAAACGAAGTATTACCTTACATGAGATGTGTTGCTTTAAAAGAAGAATATTGAGTTTTTGGCACGACTTCAGATCTCGACAAGTCACAATTTGTCATAAGTGGTTCATGTATATATAGTTCTCACCTGTAGAGAATACAAATATTTACCTGGATTTGCACATGATTTTCCAATTGTACTCATTGTTCATTTCTCCAAAATGTTTTTCGAATGAAGAACTGTAATTGTTTATTACGGTGATCCAATTAATGTAATCGGCAAGCGCAGCTAGTTTTAAAACTACAGTCTTTATCGATTGTCACTTGGAATACGTGAGAGCTGTCGAAAGAACGCTATACGAAGGCATTAAGTAAATGCGTCGGTTGCAATTAAATTTAATTAATTTAGTTTTACGTTTCAACATAGTGGTCGTATTGCATAATATACCCGTAATATGTATACATCATGTGGTCATTTCTGCAGCGAAGATGAACAAACCTAAAAGACTGACATGTGACGTCACTCGTGGCCAAGACACCGCGCGCTCACGGAAATGGCGAGATAAAATCCTTCCGGATATCGACGTAGATGTGACACAACTCGATAAAAACGCCTGCCTCAACGTCGTCTGCGATTTCAAGAAGAACAGCGGTCGTAGAAGGACAGCCAATGAGACACCAGCTTTCAAAATCCGAATTGGGCACGGCTATCTTGCGTCGCAAATGTCAGAGTATGACAGAATATCATATAAGACGAACTCATTGTTGAAATTGGGAGAGAAAAGATACACCTATCGACGTAGTCACGACAAGTCGGCTAGAAAAGTCCCGCTGACGAAAGCAGATGACTTTGTGATCGATAAAACAAAAAGTAAAGTGTCACAGCGGTCGAAGATACCAAAATACAAACAGTTGGTAAAGTTGGGGCTGGAATATCCCGCTGTTAATTCCACATACACAGTGTGCGAATCAGCTACGCGCTTTAGTCGCGCAACGGTTCTCCCTAAGCTGGCGGCGACGAACACCGTACTCATCGATACCAGCCAAGAATCGAAACTGTCAAGGAAATCGATAAAAAAGCCACGCAAGGACGACCTTGATGGTCATGCCGAAGTCAACGTAATTGACATTAACAGTGGATTAAGGCAAACGTTTGCATCAACTCACGAGCACAACGGGCAGTCGAACCCACTGGCTAGGTATTTACATCCGTCGATTAACGCGCGTTTAAAACACGTTAATACATCCGACAGTTTGATAACGCATTCGGGTAGAGACAGTTCCAGCGATGACGCAGACACTGAGTGTGATGAGAACCTTGGACGCAGAAACACTCAACCCACAGCAGGTGGTTTAGACGAGCGCGTAAATGTAAATTCTGGCATGAAGAAAAACAGTTTGAATATGGTCGACCTTCTTGGGGATTTGCCAAAAGATATATCCGAGGTTGGTAAAGCACAACGTCAAACGCGAAAAAATTATCCTTTATTTAATTATAGAATCGAACAACGTATCAAAGGGATGGAAGATACATTTTCGAATCGGGTAAACCGACCGTTAAAGCCACCGGTGGCCGTAAAAAAGTCGCTGACGGAACTCAAAAGATACACTCCGAATTTACCGAAGGAAAAGCCAGAGTATCGAAAAATGTACGGTTATTCATTGACGCGTCTAAATCCGAATGACGTTTTAGTCGCTCCGGACAAGACTGGCGAGCTATATGTGGAAATTAGTTTTCAGGAAAATAACCCGAATAATCCTATTGGTAAACCGTTCTCGGTTAAAGACTCGCGATTATGGTATAGTCCACTTCCGAATCCGCCACCAACAGTCGCGGCAAACTACAAAAGTGAAAACAGCAGCGTGTCAGAAACAAGCAATGTTACCAATACGAAAGTTACAGGGGAGGATGAACCAAAACCTGATGATAGCTCGGAAGACGCGAATGACGGTTCAGCAGAATCTGAGATGTGCCACGTCGCAGATAACCACGAAAGCGACACCTATAGCTCGGCTGCGCATGCTGGCGAAAAAGTGGGTGTGAACGAAATGTTGGATAGTGGGATAGGTAACTCTTTTATATCGGTTATTAAAGATGTCGAGGAGGTTAGGAGCACGCCGAGGCATTCGCCAGAAATAGATTTTCCCGATACGACATTCGAGAGCAATCAGAATTTGGCACTCATCGACTGCGATTTGACCCCTCGTACACCGATGCAATCACCAGATGAAATCAAAAAAAGTTTTGCTAATTCAACCCAAGAATCCATTCCACAACGAAGCGCAGACAATCGCAATGACCGTGATGATATTGACGAGAGGCTGGTAGATCAACTAAATCAAGCGTTCCATCAGATTGAAATCAAATCGAACGAGGTGACAATATCATCATCGATTATTCACGGTGTTAGCGAGGAAAGTACGGAATCGTCAGATCTTGCGAATATTGTTCCGAGCGATCGTTCTCCGCCTGTCGTGTCTGATGATACGAGCTTGAATACCGAAAAGCAAGCTCGGTGTCAATGTGCCGAAACTAAAGACATAAATTTGAATACGGTAATCGTAGATAGTCCTCTGCCCGTCGTGTCTCATAAAATAAATACAGAAATACGAGAAAACCGTGGTATATCCGTTAGTGATGGAAATGATGGAAATCTTGGAAGCGTTAGAGAATTTAAAGAAGAACCAAGCCGCAAAAGTGTGGCGGAATTAGAGGATGTTGAAAATCAGAAAATCGATGCAAAAGAGACGGGCGATGGAACAATGACTCAGCAGGAAAAGGAGATAATGGCTCGAGATGTTAGGAACATGGCGGATTTCGGCGAAATCGGAGATCGGCGGAAAACTTTTCAGCGGAGAGCGAGAATGTCTAACGACGAATTTGCAACAACGCTTTTACATATACCGTCTGTAAACACGATCGAGAAGAGACCCCCGTTTTCTGGAGATTACCACAAGCAGGAAAACACAATGCGTAAGCGAATGTCAGCACCGAAACTGAGTCGCCAATTTCTCGAGATACCCAGTCTCCGCTCTGTACAGAGACGTCAGCGAGAGAACGCCAAATCAGTAACCGAACGAAGGGATATCCCCAAAATGATCGTACAAAGATCCAGTCTAGAAAAAAGCGATGGAAACTCGACTCAAAACGAATATGGAGCGTTAGATATCGATGCAAAGGTATCTAGCGATACCGCTAGTACGAAAAACACTATTCCGAAATCTACGACAATATCAAATAAGGACATTACATTTATTTCGCCTGCAATACGCTTTTAAACACCTCCCATCTCGCGTAGTTATTATATTTGGATCTTAATTGGAGCGTAGTTTTACACTTAATAATCTCGAAGTTTTTTCATCGCCACATGATCACTTTTGGGACGGTCGAAGATGCTAGAGCTAATAAAATGAAATTTTCTGGCATGCCATGAAATTCCGAATTTTGTGTCGAAACTTATATTACACATAGAGTCAATTTAATGTCGCATACCTACGACTTGACTGCATCTATACGACTTAAGCCTAACGAACACGTATTAAAACAGTTGACTCGTTATATATAACTATACCCCTGGAAACGCTTAGACACCTCTTTAGGTGCATAAAGAGGCCTTTCGGTGGGTCTTGACCATCGATATAACGTATCTAGAGCGGCCTTAAAGCACATCTGCTGAATAGTGAGTAAGCGCGCCTTTATCTTACACGTACAGACATTTTACACGAACCTGACTTGCGCTTTAATTTATTAAGATCGAAACAATAGTTAATATTTAGTGAAATGGATTTAGTCAGCGCCTTGTCGCGTGCTACATAATTAAAGATTTCGTTTCGTATAACAGGTATTACTTGTCCTCGTTTTATACACAATATTTTTGTTCGCCTTGTAGATAGTGTGTTGATGTTGCTCGCGGTGATATCATTTGAAATATAGTACACCCCAGTTAGAGTGAAGAAATTACAGCGTTGCTCTTATGTCTTTTATTGATTCCAAGAAACACAGATGAATTCAGTTTTTTAAGCCGTTCCTAAAGCTCAAATTCATTATCAGTCGCTAGGCAACGCATTTTTACTGGGGAGCATTGTATTAATTTTCATCGACATGTGTAACCAGTATTCGATGTTTTATGAATGTTAGTTTTTAAAACTTGCTATTATTTGTCAACGTAGAAAGATCATGTACAATTCTTTCTTCGAAATTGTCCGAGTTTGTTTTACGGGTCGTTTTTAGAGTTAAGTGGAGCTTTGGACCCATTTAGTACGCCCCGCCTACTGACCTAATACCGCGACTTTAATCATAACAATGCCACGACGTGCTAATAAATGCAAAGTACTGTATCAAATTTCTGCTCGCTTTACGAGTTACACCGCTTCTGCCTTATAATAAAAATGTTAACACATTCATATAACTTCATTTGCGATAGTTGAAATGAAATCTATTTACACAACTATAGTACAGTGTAGGGGCAGGTGGCGAGTGGTTGTAGCGTTTGGCTGTGAATCCAGGGTCTTTGGATCAATTCTCGCCCACGTGTGGCGTTTTTTGGGGCAAAAAATCATTGCTGAAGATTGTCTATATTTACCATTGATTTTCCTTTATTTCCCTTGCATTAGATATTGCGCTATTCGCACGTGGCATTGTTATGACCGAAGGAATGACCGAAGGAAACAATATCACGTGGTCGATTCCTGAAGTGAAACTGCCGAGTTTGGTTTTCGAAACACACTTTCATTATATCGAAAATTCGAGTTGAATACGTATATCGAACTACAGTATCCAGTGCCGGATTCTCGAGGAAATCAACATTCGCTATTTACAGCTACAGTATTTATTTATAGAGGAGCGAAACTACTCCAAAACTATAACATTTTGGAATTCTAGTTCCGTGATGTATCGTAAATTGCAATCAATAATGACACTATTTATTTAGCATCCTGTCATAATGATAATTAGTGTCATTATTAATAATCCACATATAATATCCTTAAATCTTCTGTCGTTGCCTTTTCACCGCTTCTGAATATCACGATACATCGATCAATTCGCCATATTTATTGTGGGCGCAGCGATGTCGTATGACCTTTAAGATGGGCGTACTATGGCACAATCCAGGCACTCTGGCTCCACCGCGTCCTCCAATTGTTTAATTTGTTTTGAAGGATTTTTCTTGGTCCGGAACAAAGCTAGAGTATCTCAATTATTACACTTACACACACCGCGGAGACTTCGCTTCTCTCAGTGGATGGTTGGGAGACTGCAAACCGATGATCGCTTCCTGCAACATCTGGTCATTGGTGATGAGGCTGCCCTCACCCTCGATGGCAAGGTCAACTCACATAACATGCGCGAGTATGCGCCCATGGGCCATCCACCGCCATTCTATTTCGATCGCAACCCTTAGCGTGAGAAAGTGTGTGGATCGGTCTATGTGGCAATGGTCTTATTGGCCCTGTCTTTTTTCAGTGAAACCTGAGTAGGAAGCAGTACCCGGACCTCTTTAACAACGGCATCCTTCCTGTTCTGAAGGCGAAGTTTGATGTTCATCAGCGGAAGGTGTTTAGGAATCTGCGGTGGGCGTAGGGTGGGGCACCCACCCATCGTCTCAGAGCTGTGCGAGGTCGTTTACACCAAGTCTTTGGTGACCGCGTGATAGCACTGAAACATGACATGAAGTGGCCAACTCACTCACCAGAGCTTACCCCATGTGACTTTTACCTTTGGGGATTCCTGAAGTCCATGGTCTACACGACTCCCCCGGCTGACTTGCAAACATTGAGAGACCGAATAACTGCCAAGGTCGACAGCTTGAGACTGTCTCCTGGCGTCGTTCGCTGGGCCGTAGGTGATATGGCGAGGAGGGCCCACTTGTGCGTGGAGAGGGAGGGGGGTCACGCAGGAGTGGGGCCTTAAGCCGTCACACCCTCCTTAACACACAACCATGTCAGTGGCACTAAAGAGCCTACATAATTTTGGTTTTAATTCATCTCCAAGAAACATAAAACTTGGTCCCGATGGCATTTTGATCTGTCTCGGGAAAATATCCATATCTCTGACAAATGTTGATTGGTTTTATTTTTTGCTTGTTTTAAAGAGAATCGTTCTCACCAGCTTGTCGGACGCCATCTTCGTTGTTCTCCATCACATCCATCTGGATTGATGTTACAAACCGCTAACGAGGACCAAAATGCCCCCCGAAACGCTTACACATCAGTACAGTCGTTTGCTTCGGTCCTTCTTGCCATGTCTCTGCTACATATAGTGATGACAATCGTTCGCTACCCAGATATCACTCGCTATATGAGCCGCGTTATCTCGCAACTAGTTGAGGTCCCAATATCCGCACGCAGTGTAAGTGGAGAATTATAGGCTACTACACAGCCGCGAGGTACTTTTTTATTACGAAGTTTACCACACCGCTAAATTTTTCACTGGATGTCTATCTACAAGTTATAATAAGTAAATATTTCAGACACGCGCCGATTCCCAATTTTACCCAAGAATGACATGCGGAGTTTAAAAATATCACCAATCTTAAACGTTCTCCAGCAATCCGTTCCTCCAACCAGAAACAACTTATTTTTTGCGCAATTAATTCTAAATTACTCATGGTTGTTTTGTCATCTACTTTGGATAAGACTCCGTCCTAAACAAATTCTTGATAACTAGATGTATATTACTGCCGAGCATACGGCTGGCGTCGAGCTTTAAATAGCTATTTTATAACAAGAATAACTGTTAACAAAAAAATAGGATCGACAACACGTCGATAATTTTATATTTAATTCTATACCATATTATTAAACATAAAAGTAGATGTTCACGTTCACAGTTTTTATGACATTTATAGCGATATGATTTGTCGTAGATCTAATCGGCGTGTCGCAAATGACGACAAGATAAAGATATATCGAGTCACTCAGGATTGACACTAGCTTTTATATTCAGGTATCCTTCATCAAGTGCAATCAGGTGTCATTAAACCCGGGAGACCTTGTATTAATCTTTAATTACCCACTTTGTATTCGCAATCCCAGACAAGGATTAGCTTGGTCGATGAAACGCGCGTGAACCGCTAGCAGTTGAGTGCAAATGACCCGTCAATTAATACGTGTTAACTGCTATCACTTCATCTAATGAGTCGCAGACTAGCAGACGACAGCGAGACTCGCCTCAACTGCTAGAAGTCTTGCACAAGCAGGTTACGTGTATAACAGCAAACTACCGCAGTTTTAACCATTCCTTATCGCATTTATAAGAATTAGACTTTGTAGGAAATGAAACATTAAAGAGGAGGGAGTAACCCCCCCCCCTTCAATATCGTTTGGTACTGGTTGGTTCAAGGTATCGACTAGATCCGTATCAAATGAATTATTAAGTTTGACAATTTAGATGATTTTGCCATGTCCGTTCATACGTGGCGATTCTTTATATTTCTGTAGGTTTGTTTAAATGAGCGAGCGATTTGTACATCTTTGATCGATAATACTCATACACCTAAAGTTTCCCCTCACCTCACGTGATCGCTCAGGTCATTTAGCGTGAAGTTTATTGTGTATAAACTCAGATAGTTTCACGTGAAAATATTTTTCGTGTACAAACTAAGGTCATTTCGCGCGAAGTCAATTGTGTATAAACGCAGGCCATTTCACGTGATGTTTATTGTGTACAAATTCGGGCCACTTCACGTGATGTTTATTGTGTACAAATTCGGGCCACTTCACGTGATGTTTATTGTGTACAAATTCGGGCCATTTCACGTGATGTTTATTGTGTATGAAATCAGGCCATTTCACGTTATGTTTATTGTGTATAAAATCAGGCCATTTCACGTGACGTTTATTGTGTTGAAGGATGCATTTCGTCACTTTCTTGACCTGATATTACATCCGCTGAGTATTCACGCGTATCATTGTAGCGTAGCCATATGGATTCAATATTCGTTCACCCATGCGCCGTTTCGGTTGAAAAAGACCCCGCAGTTTTGGTAGGATCACAAAACCAGTCTAATTTGTCCTTGTTAGCGGCTTTACAACAGGTCTACAGTACATAAGATTTATTGAAGACAATAGTAACATTTAGTTAACGGGTTTGGGAGATCGTGGGGAGAGGGGAGAGTAGATAAAAGAAGAGGATGGACTAATGGAACCAATCGTTGAGTGTGTATCTGCCGGTAAAAATATGGTGCAACTGATAATAGAATAGATCAACTGGGGGGGGGGGGAAAGGTCAATAACGTTTACTCATGTTACCAATCGTCGAGTGTGTATCTGCTGGTAACATGGTACAACTGATGATAGGTCAAGTGGGGGAAAGTTTAATTGGGTCATCGAGTGGGGGAAGGTTAGGACATTGGGAACTCGTGACTGGCAGCGTATCTTCCAGTAACAAAGTGGAAGAGTTGCCGCTCTATATCTGTGAGAAGTGAACTGGCACCGAAGCGAAACAAGGACGGTTTCAGCCAATCATTGCCCAGCTCTTCCTTCATCAGTGACAGCCACACGCAGGCGTCTTTAGCTGTCCTGATACCACCCGCTGGCTTGAATCCGATCTTCAAACAATTTGCGATAAACTTCACTGTCTCTATTCTCCATTTAACACACATTGACACATTAAAGTTCAACTAAAAAAGTTAACACGTCTCTGCATATTATGTCAACTCTTTTCTACGGTGATATTGATATTAAAGACTGACAACTTGAGATTTTCCTGTTTGTGACTTCATTAATGATATCAGTCAGTCTCAGACATTCTGAAATACCATTTTCAGCCAAATACACAAAATATGAGGGAGAGGGTTCCCAGAAACCCTCCTCTCAAGCAGGTGGCTCATCACTACTCATACAAGCAGATAGTCAGGTCAAGACCTTATGGGACCAAGACCTACTAGTGTAGAATATTCTAGAGATACGATGACTCACTTTATATCCCGTTATGTCGTAGTATGCCCGGATCGCCCGCACCATTACCAAGGCAACCACAAGTGTAGCGTTAACGCCCTCTTTCCCCGTCGAAGTCTTTATAAAATCTGAACCTGTCAAAAGAACTCGAATAATTCAATGAATGATACTACTTCAGAACCTCAAATCTGGGGAATGTTGCTTTATATAGTACAACACCTCATTTAATAGAACTGCAGCCTTCAGATCCAACGGTGAATGTTTCGAGGCCTGGGTAATAACAGTTAGGTTGTTTTTATCCCCTGCCATGGTTGACCTTGTCATTATTACAATGCTCTGCAGCTAATTTCACCCCATTAAAAGAATAGTCTGGTTAACATAATATATTTCTGGAACAAGGAATGAGAATTTAGAGGGAATCCCATTTCTGGCCATCACTTCCTGTTTTTAGAACATTCCCATTAATGTCGTTATTCATTGTTGTGGAATCGTGATACAAGATGGATATTGATATGCTGTATGTATATTTGTAATGTTAATGTATCAACAAACACAACTTTATAATGTATCATTACACACAACTTTCTAATGTATCAACAAACACAACTTGCTAATGTATTGAGAAACACAACTTTCTATTGTATCGAGAAACAACTTTCTACCATATCGAGAAACGCAACTTTCTCCTGTATTGAGATACACAACTTTCAAATGTATCCAGAAACTTTCTACTGTAATGAGAAACACACCTTTCTACCATATCCAGAAACACAACTTTCAAATGTATTAATAAACACACCTTTCTACCATATCCAGAAGGGGGCAGTTGGCGTAGTGGTTAGAGCGCTTGACCTTGGATCCAGGGGTCGCTCTAACCAGTATACTAACTGTGGCGTTTTTCGGGCTGAAAGCGCCTTAAACCCCATTGCCCATGGGGGTCTGG
>WURV02177177.1:1403-13679 GCA_011762755.2 Epimenia babai
GTTACAAATACACTACGGTATGGCTTGTTACAAATACACTACGGTATGGCTTGTTACAAATACACTACGGTATGGCTTGTTACAAATACACTACGGTATGGCTCGATGCAATAAAGGAATGGCTCGATACAAATCTATCAAGGTATGGTTCAGTACAAATACATTAATGTATGGTTCAGTACAAATACATTAAGGTATGATTCGATACAAATACATCAAGTTACAGCTCTATATAATTACATCAGAGTGTGGCTTGGTACAAATAAACGTCTGGTTCGGTGCAAATACATTCATGTATGGTCCGGTGCAAATACATGAAGGTATGTCTAAGTACTAATACATCAAGTTATGGTTTGGCAGAAATACACCAAGGTATTGCTTGAAACTAATAGATTAGTTCAGTATAAACACATCACGGTGTGGCTTGTTACATGCTTACATTATGCCTTCATTCCCAGATTGTGCAACTAAGGGTGTTAACAATATTTTTGGAAATAGGGCAAAGTTTTATTATCTATTCATTGGCCCATTTTCAATATTTGCCGAAAATTTTTATGTGAATTCGTATCGTTTTGCATTAATCTGGTCAAAGCACAGAGAAAACAGAAACCTCTGTTTGCGGAGTTAGTTAGGGGCAGGAATGCCGCAGTCCATGAAGTGCTAGGATCAAGAAAATCCAAGGTAAAAATAAGATTATTGTATTAAAAGGTATAACAGAAACCCACTGGAGCAACTGAGAGATAATATAAATTGGTTGATTGAGAAAGGGTGCTTTATTTTGAACAGACCAATTTCCCTATCGGCAACGTCGTGATCAAGAAAGACGACATCGCCGATATTCCTCGGTGCGAATGTAAATCGAGCTCCGATCATCCGTGCGGGAAGGACACGCGTTGTCTCAACCGTATGCTAATGTACGAGTGTCACCCGGCAACGTGTCCCGCTGGTGAACGGTGCGAGAACCAGAACTTTACCCGCCGAGATTACCCCGAGTGTCGCCCGCACAAAGTTGAGGGGCGTGGCTGGGGATTGCAGACCCTCGTGCCAATTTCGAAGGTTAGCCGAAGTCAGTCGAAAGTCGCTTTTGGGTTCGGCTAAGTGTTAATGTGTTTTAGACAAGTCATGTTTGGGTTAAGTGTAAGTGTGTCTCTCAGCAAGTCTTGTTTGGACTTGGTGTGAACTGGGTCTTAGACGTCTAAGTCGTGTTTGGTTTGAATTGAGTGTGAATGTTTTTAGACAAGTCGCGTTTGAGTTGAATGTAAATGTGTTTTAGACAATCCATAGTTAGATTGTGTGTAAATGTCTCCTGCAGCGAGTC
The DNA here is from genome assembly GCA_011762755.2 of Epimenia babai. NCBI lineage: Eukaryota > Metazoa > Mollusca > Solenogastres > Cavibelonia > Epimeniidae > Epimenia > Epimenia babai. The sequence goes on from WURV02177177.1 coordinate 2,722, forward strand.
TTGTTTGGATTGGTATGTTTGGATTTCGTTGTGATAACTGGGTGTTAGACAGGTCATGTTTGGATTGAGTGTAAATGTCTTTTGGACAAGTCATGTTTGGGTTGAGTGTAAGTGCGTCTTGCAGCAAGTCTTGTTTGGACTTAGTGTGAACTGGGTCTGTTTTTCAGACAGTCATGTTTGGGTTGATTGTAAATGTGTCGTAAAGTGTAGATGTATCTTGCAGCAAGTCATGTTATGTTGAATGTTGTCGTGTCTTAGACAAGTTCTGTTTTTATTGATTATGAACGTATCATAGGAAAGTTGCTGTTGGGTTGAATGTTGACATGCCTTAAGCACGTTTAGATTGAGGCTAAAAGACAAGTCATGTTTGCATTGACTGTAAACGTGCATAAGGCAAGTTGTGTTTGAGTTTAGTATAAATGCGTTTAGTGGCAACTTGTGTTTGTGTTGAGTTTAAGTGTCTGAGGGCAAAGCACGTTTACATTTAGTGTAAGAGTACCTACGGCAAGGTGTATTTAGGTTGTGTAAAACTCTTAGACAAGTCATGTTTGTGCCGACATGTTCTGAGACATGTTGTGTTCGGATTGAGTATAAATATGCTTGAGGTAAGTTGTGTTTTCATCGATTGTACGTTGTGCCGGCGTGACCTTGTTAACATCAGCGACGCCCCTGTCTTGGCAGGGTGACTTCGTGAACGAGTATGTCGGCGACCTCATCGATGAGGAAGAATGCAAAGCCCGCATCGCCAAAGCTCATCTCGAGAACATCTCCAACTTCTACTTCCTCACTCTCGACAAAAATAGGTTACCTTCCTCCGGGAATTAAAATATCTTGGGTTGTATTCGGGTCAGTCCAGGTCATGTTGGGTCACAATATAATAGGTAGAATCCAAAAAACTTCAGGAACTACAAAAGAGTTAAATATACAACGGGTAAGTTTTTAGCGCTACTACCAATGTTAGACATTGTTAGTTTTACTTAGAATTGCGTATTATCTATCATAGCCTTAAGGAGAAGTTGTTTGGTTGGTTGGTCAGTAGTGATGTATAGACATGATCAAACTGGTCGCGTTTCGCAGGATTATCGACGCCGGTCCTAAAGGCAATCTATCGCGGTTTATGAACCACAGCTGTCAGCCGAACCTCGAGACGCAGAAGTGGTGGGTGAACGGCGACGTGAGGGTCGGGCTGTTTGCTAAGCAAGACATCCCCGCTGGTACATACATAAACAGCGTTTATGACAAACTGATATTTAATAACCTACTGCAAATTCCATCTCTCTAAATTTTTATCATAAAAAGCAGGAAGGCTTACCTTTTATTCTTGTATTTGTATATGTATTATGGAAAGTCCTCAGACATCAAGAATAAAGTTGCATGTCAAGTCCTAATTTTTCGCCACTGGCACTGAGCGAGGATGAGATAAGGCATCTGGAGAGTGAATACTATAACTGCGAAGATCTGACCATGTTATATCAAATGTTATCTCCATCATCCTCTCATTCCTCACTCCACCATATTCTCATCCTCACATCTCACTCTCTCCATCATCCTCACATCTCTCCATCATCCTCACATCTCTCCATTATCCTCACATCTCCATTATCCTCACATTTCCATTATTCTCACATTTCCGGTATTCTCAGATCTCCATCATCCTCACATCTCCATCATTCTCACATCTCCATCATCCGCACATCTCCATCATCCTCACATCTCCATCATCCTCACATCTCCGTTATCCTCACATCTCCATCATCCTCACATCTCCATCATCCTCACATCTCCATCATCCTCACATCTCCGTTATCCTCACATTTCCATTATTCTCACATTTCCGGTATTCTCAGATCTCCATCATCCTCACATCTCCATCATCCTCACATCTCCATCATCCTCACATCTCCATCATCCTCACATCTCCGTCATCCTCACATCTCCGTTATCCTCACATTTCCGTTATCCTATCATCTCCACCATCCTCACATCTCTCTCCATCATCCTCACATCTCTCTCCATCATCCTCACATCTCTCTCCATCATCCTCACATCTCTCTCCATCATCCTTACCTCTCTCTCCATCATCCTCTCATCTCTCTCCATCATCCTCTCATCTCGAACAAACTGTGCTGTTACGTATTGATGACATGATACCCTTTCAGGGTCTGAACTGACATTCAATTATAACCTGGAGTGTTTGGGTAATGAGAAGACCAAATGTCAATGCCAAGCGCCAAATTGCAGTGGCTTCCTGGGGGTACGCCCGAGGGTAAGTGCTAGAAAATTGATTAACTTCATTTCTTGAAATATATTTAATTGGCCGTGTGTTCACGTGGAGATATTGCTAACTACCTGGAGTGTGTCTTTAGTGACTAGATGGATGTATCGATGGTTTCATTTATTAATGAATGGATTTATACACTACTTATGCACATTTGTATGTAGAATTAAACTGATTGTAAATGGACCCAATATTGTAATTATTACTTCCATCCTCTTGGATACAGTTTACAATGTATGTTTATGGTAGTTATTCAGAGCAGATACGATACCTTTTGACAGTTGCATGTCATCTGGTAAAGATGATCTCTAGTTCTTACCCATTTTAGAGAAGGATCTACCACAGCATTTTGGTGTAGATGACTTGTTGAAGATCATCACAGAAAAAGTGACCAGTGGGCGGTTTTCGTCAGAAAAACTGACCAGTGGCTTTTGATTATGTGTCTTGAGCTTTCAGCACACATTTTTGTCTATTAAGAAGTTATTCCCCGGAGTACATTATATCAAACAGTTAGTTAGTAACAACTGATTACCAAGACTACCAAGGTAATCATTGTGTAGGCCATTCATGGCTATTTACATTGCTAGCCTATGTGGTTAACACAACAAACGCATTAGCCTCACTTAGAAGGGGTGGGGTAAAAGACCTTGTGTGACAAACCGACCTAGTCTGGGCACACAACTGACCATCCATTCACCCCACTGTGGTTCTAGACATCTACAGATGGGATACATATGTCACCCACTCCGCTAAGTCTATGATAGTTAATGGTTATTTACAGTGGGATGATGACATAACAGGGAGGTAAGCGACATAGATACTATTTATAGAGCATGTGAAGCACACCGTCAGCAGGAATAAGCCCTAACCATACTGCTTAGAACGAGAATATAACTAGGATCCTCTGGATCCAAAGTCGACTATGCTAACTCCGCCCATTTCGTGCTGTTACTTACGAATACGAATTCATAACAACCTCAGAATCCCTCGACTGCTTTTTTATCCATCTTACGATATTTATCATCATACCTGGCTACGACCAACTTTCTATTTGTCCAGGGCAACTTCGGTCATTGTAGAAAAAATTTTGCCTATGGCTCGTTGGAGTGTCCCTCTCGTGTTTTCCGTGGAACAATCTACTGTCATGAAGTGTGAAGTTGTCCAATTCGTTGTCAAGATTGAATTTTCGACAATGTTTGTCATGGGTTTTCCCCAAAGGTGCTTGCCAAAGGGAATGGTGCACCGAAAGAGGTGAAGAAGAAACGTCGTAAGAAGGTCGATGTGAAGAAGGACCACGATGACAGCTGCTTCCGGTGCAGCGAGGGCGGCGAGTTGGTCATGTGTGACAAGTCGCGCTGTCCCCGGGTCTACCATCTCGAGTGTCTTAACCTGAACAAACCCCCGAGGGGTGAGTGACTCGCGATGGTGATCGGTAGAGGCTGTGTATCGGTAGTTGGTCATGTGTGGCAAGTCGCGCTGTCCCCGGGTCTATCATCTCGAGTGTCTTAACCTGAACAAACCCCCGAGGGGTGAGTGACTCGCGATGGGACTGGGTAGAGGCTGTGTATGGTGATCGGTGTGTGGGTGGTTGATCGCGACGAGATCGTGCTTTATGGGTTGTGATGGGATCCTTGTTGGTCGTGGGGGAATTGGTTGATAGGATCATTGGGTGGTTACTGCTGACGTGTTCGTGAGTGGTTTGTGGTCGTGGGATCATGGGTCATTGAATCATGAAATGTGATTGAATATATTTACTTAAAAGTGTTATGATAAGCCTAGCTGTAAACACATTTGACATCACGTTACTTTCGCAAGAGGATGTGTCAAGTTTCTAATGAGTAATTGCATAATAATTATAATAACCTATTCGTTATATTATAAGCCTTGCTGAAGCCTTCCGTGAACTCGCAGTAATCCATGGTTACTCGGGTTTTCCTTTACTTACACCGTTGACGGGGACTGCGTGAACTTCAGGGAAGTGGGTATGTCCGTGGCACCACTGCGACGAGTGCGGGGCCAAGGGCGATGTACTATGCTCGCGCTGTCCCAACTCGTTCTGCTCGCTGCATCTCAAGGATAACATCTACGCGACGAGCGACGGGCGCGTCGTATGCGTGGACCACGACGACTTGGTCGCCGGCGCTCGGCAAGCGACCGTCGCCGATCGGGAGGATTCGGCGAGCGTCAACAGTTCAGCGATGACCAGCGACAGCGCGAATGAGTCCGGCGACGAAAGCGACGGCGACGTAAAATCCGCGGCGGCAACCGAAACGCAAGGCGACGCCAACGGCAGCGTGAGTAGACGAGGCCGGCCAATCAAGCGCAAGCAGGTGATCGATAGCATCTCCGACATTGATGATACGCCCGTGAAGGCTTCGGCGACGGGGTCGGGGAAAAAGCGCGGTCGCCGGAAGAAGAACTTCCTCAATACGGGCGACGCGTCGCGGGTGAAGACGGCGGAAACTAACGGCGACCACGACGCGGCGATGTTCAGCGACGAAGAGTTCCCTAGCCTCGTCATCGATATTCCAAATGTTTGATCGCTCGTTATGTATACCGTCTGAATCGAGTCCAATTGTACGACACGACAAAACATGTCGTGCGTGTAGCGTTGTAATTATCTTAATTAATTAGCCGAGATTTAAACGAGGGGATTAATTACCTCTATTAGTGTTTCTTGGTTTTACCGACGTGGTCAGTCTCCATAATTGACTTGTTGAGATTTTTCCGATAGACAGTCACGTATGGGCAGTGAAATCGGTGGAGGTTTTTTATACGAAACCCTTAATCTTGTTAGTGTTGGCAGACTATCGCGTAAATTGCTTGATCATTATTAATTTTACTGTTCGTGGGTTTGGCGTTGGAATAAGTTGTCTCCTGTATATTTGTATATCGAAATTTGTAACGATTTCGCGCGCACTTGGCCCGAATATAAGCCGATACAAGAACTGCGAATAATTCCTGAAGTAGTAGTATTGCATTCGGGTCTAGGCATATACGGTAAATTTTAAATAATGGGAGGGGATACCGACTCGTGATGTGCCATATTTGCGAAGTCACTTCCCTATTGCCACATGCGTAAATCATCGCGGATCCTTAACTTTTTAGTGTATCGGATTATGCCAATTTTTTGGGGGATTTCGCAGGTATTTCGTAGATCGAGGCAGAAACGTTTATTAATTGTCTGCAACTTAACTGTCTACTAAAATTAATTATGCAGTTACACTTAGCTTCGAAGCCGTTTATTTACAGTGACATAATAAAACCCATAGCTTGTAAATTATCGTCTGCAACATTTTGTAACGTACAAGCTGTCAAGGAAAAAACTTCCTACAGAAATTTTATGAAATCATCGGCAGCCGTTGGCAGATATGTAAGACGTTTCGAGATTACAAGTTGTACCTGAAGCAAAATTGTCTATTTTCATATTTATCCAGATAAATAGTTAGGCTTGCCCTATTCGAGCAGGTATGGTTCCATCATGCCATTGGGAGCTTTGGTGCTACTTGGTAAATATTAGCAGCTATGGTATACATCTATGTTAAGTTGTTGACGTACTTGCCATTGTCAGAACCACTTCCAAGATTTGTAATATCCGGATGATATTTTCGATATTTGTAACATTTCATTACTCTGTGCAATTTTGGTTTAGATATACATAAGCATAAGGCATTCATGCCGATACACGGTATCCTATGGTAATGCGTCATCATTGTGTTGGAGTGAATGACGGGTCCATGCTGGATTAACCTTGAATTACTGGAGGCTGTGGGATTGTGGTCGAGGCATTTGTACGTCTGTCATTGGATAATTCAATAATAGTAAAGGACTGATGAGAAATCTCTATCGATAGAGGAATGTAGGAAGGATACTGTTGTTATCTATCTGTCCACTGAGTCACAGAGTTGATTGATGCAGGTAAGGTCATTCATTGTCTCATTGACAGGTTCCCAGATGGAGAGGGACATGGCTTTGTTCATTGTGCCAAGGATGCAGGATGCAGAGGTGATTCATTGTTACGACGGTCTAAGATGCAGAGGTCATTCATTGTCTTGACAAGGGTCCAAGATGCAGTGAAGGTTTGTTCATTGTATTGATGTCAGGGATGCGAGATGCAGAGGTCCTTCACTGTCCCGATACCAAGGTCCAGAAGCAGTGAAGGTGGTTTATTGTTGTTGCATCAAGGATTGTAGGTTGTAGTGAAGATAATTTATTTTTCCCCAATACCAAAAATTCCATATCCAGCTAAGATAATATAAAGGTCAGCCATTGTCCTTATATCAACTCACAGTAAATTCGATGTGGATGAAATGCTTTAGGATACTCAATGAGAGGCCCACGTTACACGCTAATCACTACACGAGCCGCCGGATGCAGAAATGTACGTGAGCCATGTAAGGCAATACGCAGGCAGCTATCATACGCTTACAACTGTGCTTATAAATTGATTTAAGCCTTACATCTAGCTGTAAAGTTCATCAAGTTTTCCCATCACGATTCAACAAATAATGGGAGAGAAAAGCAGAGAAAACCATGCATCTGGTTGATCATTGCTTCTTACCCCTATCTCTGTATATCGCTGGTATCTTAACTTCTTAACCCTATATATGCATGTTTCCCAAAAAGGTGTTAAATGCTGAAATACACAAAAGACTGCCTCTGTAGCTCAGTTGGTAGAGTACCAGAATGCTTATCGGGAGGTCGTGGGTTACGGTTCCACCAGAGGTTAGCTTTTCTGCTCGTTTCCGGTTACTTAACTGCAAAGCGCTCGTTTCCACCAAATTATACACATAACTTTAAAGAGCTAGTACACTGTGTGGCGTAATGTAGTTAACACTGCTACATTATGTTTAGCTATAAGGTTGATATTTTAGCTTTTTGTATATAATCCAATATTGACAGTTTAATTTGTGGAAATATTGACATAAAGGTACAATTATATTGATCTTTTTTAAGTCTGATATCGCCGCATTTTGTAATCCATTTTCCATGTGACCATTATATACTTAAGGGGCCATTTATAATTGGGTTTTATTTAACGGCATATTAATATTCTAGTTACCATGTGTTAAATCGTATTATATCGCGCTATAAATAATATACGATTTTTAGTTGTATATTGTGTTTTATACAATCTTGAACTTCCCCCCAAATACACGTGCGAGTTGCGTACGTATAGTGTACATCGAGTGCCATTGATAGTTCTCCAATCTACAGTTCATTGTATATTGTGTCTATAATAATAAACCATCATCCCATATCCGGTTACAGTTCAGTTAAAATATGAATGTATGAATATATGTATGTGGACGAATCCATATGGATCTAAAACTTTTATGATGTTTTTATAGCACTAGTCTACAAGGTTTTCAATACCGGGCAGTACTAGTTGTCTTTTACCCGTATTCATGGGTAGGTACGGTTGGTAGAGCGTCAGCCTATGAACCGGAAGGTCGAGAGTTCAAATCCCGGGAGATACCAATTGTTTTTCTGTTGTAGCCTTGGGTAAGGTGCTTTATTCCAGTTGCTCAGGTCATCTTGGCCATAAGTAAAACTTCCGTGGTGACAGGAATGCACTAAAAAGTATTTATGAGGTCCCTGCTCGTGAAGCCTTCGCCAATCATCCGTCACCTGACAAGCTGCTATGTTGTTTGTGTTTATTCTAACTTATCCTAAAGGCTACAATTTGAGGCCTGATGGAGCAAGAAATCGAAGCTTAATTCATGTCCCGCTATTGAGTAAGGTGAAATTCATGGCTGATGAAATAGAAGACAAACGCGAACAGATTCGCAGTCATGTCCATAACCTTTTCTTCACGATATACAAAACACACGCGAAGAAGAAACACAACGCGAGAATTATGATTAGTTTATCGGTGAGTTCTCGCCGTCCGTACTTGGTGAGTAACTTGCGCGAGCTGTGTATATGGCCGCGCATCCCTTTAAACTCACTGTGGGTGTCGCTTACAACCTTGGATGATGACGCTGCAATTTCACGGATAAAAGGTCAAGTAGTCATGACCCTCGACAAACATGCTACCATTACCCGGCACGGGATCATTTAACACCGCTGAAATTAGCCGTAGACCTACTATAGTTATATGATGTAAAGTAAACAAGCCTCACCACTACTTAGCACCAGTAATGGTGAAAAAAATTCAAATAGAGTAAAAAAAACTGCTCATAATTAAAAGCCTAAAAATTGTATCGAAATGTATTTCGATAATACCGGAAATATGCAGCGTCAAATATAAAGTATAGATATAGCATGCATATCTGTATATGAGAAAAGTTAGCAAATGCTATTTGGTTTCAAAATCTGGGTTAAGTGTCAACAGTGGTGCAGTGGTTCATAGTAAATCTTGTCGTTTCTCGTTACGAGTTAATCCACTTGCAATATTCCCTGTCTCTATGGACAATGGGCAAATTGGTTTAGAAAAGTTTGTGGAGCGAACACGCCGGAGTGTTAAAAAAGTTTTACCTTTACTTGTCGTATTTTGATTTGTGTCATCAAATTTTGACATACACAAGGGATAATATAGCATATACGGCACGTTATCATCCACGGTTTCCAGAACAATATTAATGTTGGAGAAATATTCAAGCTGGAGCAAAATACACAGAAAAAACCTATAGCTCCAATTGCATAGGTATTAAACACCCAACTGCACAGGAGAAAGCTTGCCCTTGTAGCTCAGTTGGTAGAGCACCACAAGACCAGTGGTGATGGGTTCGTGTCCCATCAGAGGGAGAGGTTTTTTTTTCTGCATTTCCAGCTATTCAAAGAACCACATTGGCTACTCTTATTAACATCATAATATTAGAACAGAACATGGATGACAGTATGACACACTACCTAGTGAAGTGACTGTATCCCTGCTCCGGTCCACCTGTTCGGATAAAAGGCTACTAATGGACATCAGACTTTCCGTAACATTCCCGGCGGATTTTACCAATGACTCCTTCGTATTACCAGACCTGAAAGAAAACTTCACAAGCTTATCACAGAGGCCTTAATTACAGTCTTATACAAAAAATTACATACAGCATAAATGGTTGCTGGGAGCCTGGGTGGCCTCTACAGGTTGTGTGATTATCTCGGGTCTTCCCTATGACGTGTCGCAGCTTCAGATACTTTGGCTGGTCCCTATGGTGCTTACGTCTCTCCGCCATCTCATCTCATTGTACAAAAACTTCATTAACTATCATAGATAGAGTGTGCAACATATGCACCGTGTGTGAAGGCGTTTATAAGCCTGTGGCATGAATGGACAAAGGTCAACTGTCTTCCCAGAGTCGGAGGCATTGTTCCCTACAGTGTTTCCACCCCTCCCTCCCACCTAGAACTTAATTTAGTTCAGTACCGGACCAACAATCATTACTGAATAATGGCCCATACAACTGGGTTTTTTCCAGCCTATTACGTAAAAACATATTCTACACAAACTGGCAACAGTACTGACTTCTAGCCTAAATGCCTTCCGACGTATCCACTAAACCGAGGAATATGTAATTATTGCAGCAAGCAACGTCTAAATCAAATTCAAAATGAGGTATCGAGTGACCCGATTCAGAGTCAGGTACTACTTCCACCATGTAAGTATAAGGGTGGGTGGCCGCGTTAGTCTACTTTCATCATATTCCCGGATATTAATATTTTTACAGATTTCAAAATAAAATTTCTAGTTGGTTTTATGTATAGGTCAAATCAAGGTGGTTCGCCATTGTTGGTCTTATACAGACTGACCTAACTAATATCCATGTCAAGTAAAAAGCATATAGGTCGGTGATAGCATAATGTTTATCAGTTTTTTAAAAGTTAAGCTGATGTATCTAAATTGCTCAGTCATTTTTAAGTCATTTTGAGATGGTCGGCATCTGTGGCCCTAAAAAAATAGTCCGGGCGATCCTAAGGACAGTGGTGGTTTTTGAATTTAGTCTAAAATCGCCTCTGCTTCCTTTGGTTAATGAAGGGTTAGGGAGCCCTGGAAACACACCAGCAATCCGAAAAACAGGAGAGACCGGACAAAAAGAGACGAGGGGTCCCCCTTAAGCATCACAAACAGGAAAATGCCATAAGGAGAGGAATTTAAAGAGATTGATGAGAATCTAGGGCAGAGCATCTAGTTAGTTAGTGAATTAGTCAGAAATAGACCGATTACCAAGCTAATCGTGTCGAAAATTCTTGACTTAACAAAGCCGACCAATGGGGTTGACACGGCAAACGGAAAAACCTCAGTTATCAAGGATGGTTGAGAACCCACCAAGTCTGGGCAGACAGTGGACCATCTATTCACACTGCTAGTTCCAAAGGGCAATAGAGAGCTTACACATGCGCTCCACTAAGTCTCTGATCGTTTGATTATTTACAATGGGATGACAGGATAGCGAGATAGAACACGCCATAGCCACGCCAGATAGAAGACACATTAGCATAACCAAGAACTGCAAGAACCCCATAGACGGACAAGGTTTTAAGCTGCTTTTTGCCAGAAAAAATATACTATAAATGGCTGGAATTGTTCCAAGGTCTTGTGGAGTCAAGTGCACTGATCTAACCAGTAGCAGTTGACCGACGTGACTGTTATCTGACAAGTACATACTGTATTTTTCCGTGTATAGTGCGCACTTTTAGTGCTTAAAGATCGATCTCTGAGGCAGGGGTGCGCATAATACATGGC
>WURV02177188.1:0-13672 GCA_011762755.2 Epimenia babai
CTCCCTCTCTCCCTCCCTCCCTCTCTCTCTCTCCCCCATCCCCTCTTCAACGGGCGGGCGCTTCTTCAACCTCGCTAAACTCCGGGCGAAGTTCAGGATCGTCACCATCAGAGAGGCCCTCTTCGCTGAGGACGCAGCCCTCGTAACCCCTAACGAACCAGCTCTCCAGCGACTGGTGGACCGCCTGGCAGATGTATGCAGTGAGTTTCGCCTCATCATCAGCCTCATGAAGACCGAGGTGATGGCCCGGGGACCTGACTCTTCGCATTCCATCCACCTTGGGGACTACGATCTGAACACCGTGAGTCAATTCCAATACCACGGCTCCACGGTCTCTTAACCTGTCGCTGGAGCCTGAGATTAATGCCAGTATCGCAAAGGCAGCGGGGGTGATGTCCAAGCCGCAAAAGAGGGTGTGGCCCAACAACCTCCCTCTCTCCCTCCCTCCCCTACCCCTCCCCTCCCTCTCCCTCTCCCTCTGTCTCTCTCTCGCATCGCCCTGTACAGTCACAGCAGACCTTGCAGCACCTGACACTAACAACTCCTCGTGCAGCCATCATTTGTCGAGATTGAAGGAAGCCGACGACGATTTACTTAGGGCTAATTCGACCAGAGAAATGGTGATCAATTACCTTATTGTCTAGGATTCAAACTCCCCGTCGTTTCGTTTTAATACCGGCGCTCTAACAATAGAGGTGTCTCGTTCAATGCGTATTAATGTTAATGATTAACCTAAACTCCTTAAAATGGATCTATATAATCTTCGGTTATCACATACGAAATACGAAATGTAATTTATGTTTGGCATTCCACATGATACTCCAAATTGCTACCATGTTTTTTTTTCAACCCAAAAACTAATTTTGTGCAAATGTGAAAGGTATCGCCATATGACCTTGTGAATTCATTTTATATAATATTCGATGTCATATCACCGTTGGGCAATTTGTGAATGGCGTAAATTGTACAATCGTTTATCAAAAAACATTAACTTGTTGGAAATGACAAACCGAATTGATGGCTCGCGTCGATTTTAAAGAGATCGTTCGTGTTAAGTCAAATGATGAAATAGACAACTTTACACATGGTGACACAGAACAGCAAATTTGTCGTACGATGCCCGCCGGCTCGTTCATTCAAAACGACAGCAGCGTGTTACCAAGTTGATACGACCTCTCGAATCGAATCCACGATGGTTACTTGTAACTCGTTTAAAAAACTCTTATCTAAAATTACAAAAGCTGCACGCATGAATAATTTCAGTATTTCAGTAGTTATCATTTTCCTTGTCAATATTTAGGTTACTGTTGTTAGTTAATAGCGTAGGTTAGCGGTCTTTCATCGAAATGCGTCGATATAAAAGATGCATTAAAAGTATTAATGGCGCCTGTTCCTCGTAAAGGGTCGCTGCGAAAAGAAGCACTATCCCGCCCATAAAGTGTAGTTTATTAGTGCATACCAGAGCTGGTTTATACAGTGGTGATTATGATAATCAGATTATCTAACGTCTATTATATCTCATAAACTGACGATTACACTACCTATCCGAATTTTGGTTTCTGTAGATGCAATGGAAATAATCTTTGTTCAATTCGCACCTATAATTATTTCGCATTGCGCACCATGGGTTGTGCCCGGAGTAACAGCTACAACTCGAAGTCACCACATTATCACAGTACTAGAACAGAATTAGGTATTAGTACTACTTTATAGACTAGTCGAAAAGACCACACCTTATTTACTAACTAAGGTTATGATTAGCACAAGCTTTCGTAAAGAAGTATACATCATCAGGTGCAATGAGTATGGGTGACGACACACACGGAATATATACTGGAAATGGAGAATAGCTGAGAAAACATCAAGGCTATGTAGATACAAAGACCTTCAAGCTTTCAGAGAATAACATAGCTATAATTTTTGTGAGCGGGGATATTTCACATTACAGACGATAACATTATTTTTATCGAACCCGACCAGATGCCGATCAGTTGTTTACCTTCACAACAGATCAGACAGAAGACACACAACGTGGGCCAACTCTGTACGAAAGCTCGTGTTAATCTATATTTTCGTTAGTCAAAAAATAGATCTTTCTTTGGCTTCTAATGATTTTGTAGCTCGTCAATTTTGCTGTTTTTCGCATCAAATTATCCAACATAGATTAATACAGCTACGTTACATGTATACTGTACCTGTACAGAATTGTAGATATAGGTCGATAGTTACTTACTGTTACATTACTAGTATATGCTATTCAGAGTTTTCATTCATGTCAAGTGCGTTTGACAGCTTGTATAATAAATACACTATAATAAAATACGTGACATTTCCTTTTATAACTCGATAGTCTACGTTTCTCGACACATGCACACAGTCTGCATTTTGGCGAGCATCTTGTGATAGTTCATTATTGTATTATATTTATCACCCCTCAACATCTGTTGTTATCTTCTTAGATCTATCCGCCGCTTCGATCACCGCATGTACTCCTTTCCATAGAAACATAGAGAGACGCGATGATATCGAAGACCAGATGTTGAACGGGCTATCGAAGGAGTCGTCCGTCGAAAATCAAACGGCTTTCACTCTGGACAGTTTCTGGCATGTGATTTACTACAGAGGCCGCGTTCAATAGTCTCTATGATGTAGTCGGCCTTGTAGCTCAATTGTCGGAGCACGACTTCGCGCCTCACCAGGAGGAAATAGATAGTAGCTTAACATCTAGAGAGCCACGGTAACCTTTGTTCTTAACTTTACACTTACATTAGGAAGACCTTGAGGTATCTTAGCCACCCTGCTAACTTCTGAGTTTACTTTAAGTTTTATATTATCTCTGTCACTTTATATAACATAATTTACCAATGTATTTGAGACATTAATTTTATTAACAGGAGACAAATACGCAAAAAATACACCTGACTGGTCATTTGGGGGTGGTGGTTCGGACCCTACCAAAGGAAATTTCTGATAGTCATTGAGCAACGAGCGGGCTATTCATTAAAGTTATATTTATTTCAGTATCATTATTTTGACCAATAAAACAACTAGTTTCCAAATCCTGGTTTCCATACCACCATGTGAACTGCGTACACCAATGACATGGTTTCTTGTCAAGTGTCCTCTTGGTCTTTCAGGTCTCAGTCTTTGGTGGCAGTCAAGAACTGCCGCCTGGCCACACCCCGTCGGCTTTGGTTTCGTTTTGCGGGTCCTTGTCGCTAGAATTCGCTACCATTTGAATTGAGAAACGTAATCTTCCTTGATGTTTTTGAATAAATGCTCAAAACCAACCTATTTACATTGACTTAAACTTGTGATTCTGAGTTTATGTTTCTGAATTTTTTCCACAAACTTCACATGGGTGTTTAGTATTGTTGACCACCTCGTGAGCATGCATGCATGGAATGGGGGGTATATAACTGCATCATATTATTATTTCTTTTTTTATAGTATCGGCTACTCTGATGTGTTTATTTATTCAATTACATGCGGAAGATGTGATGGTATGATGAGATGCTGTCATACCTGTCTCAGTATTTGGTTACCATAACGCAGGATATCAGTATCATTCTTCTCGAGTTGTAACGCGATCGACGATCGGGAGAAGTCCGTGTAATCCCGCGACTCCAGTTTTCGCATTGACGAACTTATCTTACCGTACAAAGAATCGTTTGGAATCCAGATGATCCAAGATCTTTGCCATACCTATGTTTATTAAAGGCAAAACGACATGTCTTCGTGCTACTTATTAACTGCAGCAAACGTCAGTCACTTACAAGGTTGCCTCGTTATAGCTTAATGGAATTTTACAATAACCCACTTCAGAATGACCTTCCTCAATATTCATGCAATATTCATGCACAATTTTGTTCATTTTTCGTAGTAGAAGACACGAAAAAATTTCTGGTTTGCGCAGACTACACTGTCGTTCCCCGCTACCTATTTAGTAACACGGAAAAGAAAGAATGGGAAATTATGCTGCCAAGAAAGCACGTGAGTAGGCAGTTCGACTTCTGCGTCATCAATGCATAATAGACTAACTGATTCACCTCAAGATACCAAATGACTCGAGGTGTGGACGTCCGACAAACAGAACTAAAACGCTAATATCCAAACACTGCCCGCAGCCTAGAGCAGTGTGGTATTATAAAGTGGTGAGCTGAACCGTTGCAGTGTAATAGCACCGATAAAAATAAAAAGTTAGATAATAATGTTATCACCAAAATACAATACCTACACCGATTTGGCAGCCGAGAAGAGGCTTTTTGTGAATTTGCATGGATGGAAATATTTGTGTCGAACGCATGTTTTATATCTGAAATCCATCCGAATGTTTATGGATACATACCACGATAATGACTGGTTAGCGATTCGCATACTAGTATTACATAATCAGCTAATCACTGCACGAGCATCAGGGAAACGAAATCGTCAGTCACGTGGGTGAGAGAATTTTATGTAGCGAACAAACGGAAGTGATCGTTGGAATGAGAAGCGAGCGGAATGCGCGGCGGTGGCGGCGGCACGCCTGTTGACCCAACGAGTACAAATAGCACAAACCCGGTTGGCTTTTATTCGTATTATTAAGCGTTCTCCGCTCGCGCAGCGAGTGTTTATTTAGACTGCATAGAAAACGTCGATCGTCTGCGGAATATTGTCAAGATCATTGTAATCGTGTTCGGCTCGTTTGACGTAGCTAGCCTACACTATAGAATACACCGTAACACTAATACATAGTAGCTTCAAAGGTATTTACACTCGATAATTATTGATTGCCGGTTGAAGTCAAACGACGTAGTGCGCTTAGGCTATATGTAACGTTCGTGTACTGTATTCTAATAATACTGTTTATTCGTTTGGTACTATAGATTACTAAATCTCGGTTGTATAGATGTTTTTTAAAATCTTATCGCTGCCAGAAGGACCCCCATCTCGCCCAGTAACTGTAAGTTACGACTAGCGTATTACAAATATAATATAACACCAGAGAGATACGCAGAAGAAAATTACGTTGTTACACGTAAACCACTGTGGATAAGTCTAATAAACGTATTAACCTATCGTTATCTCCTGTAATCGCGCGGAGACATTTTATTCCTGCCTAAGTTAACTCGAAAAGAGTAGGGACATGTCGTAAAAGCTGAAAGATAGCGTCAATTGTTACCATACAAGGTTTCAAACCGATATACAGACACCAATTTGCTGGTCTTTTACCCAAAAAATCATCACATTTGGAACACTCCCGCCATACCGATTGCAAAAGTGGGCAATAGAGAAACTACCCCCCCCCCCCACATGGTGTAAAAGTTAACTTTGTGTGGTCTAAGAAAGCCATCCGTCCGTGTGTAATCCCGTCCCTAATATATCTCAACTATTTATAAAATGTTTTTGTTATTGCGTGAAGACTGATCAATATAATGTCAACCCTACTGAAATATACATATCTCGGTAAAAAGATGCCTTTACTGAGCCTTAAAAAACGAAAATGTAACGAAATTGGTGAGGCTTTCCACACTTTGGGACTTTCACTAGAGAAAGCAACAATGTGCCGTATTATGAATTATTTATACTTTGAAACATTAGCCGAATCTACAGCCAAAACTCTAGAAAGAAAAATTCAGGTACACCCACAAATTTTGGTACTTTCCAACATGACCTAAAATTCTTTCACCGAATTCATCTCACCGGTGTTCGGTATTAGGTCATATTGTGACCGAATCTCCACAGCATCTTTTACCATGACAGGGACTAGGCTCGCTATCACCATGTGACGAGACTACTATCACGTGACAAGCGAAGACTAACGGACGTGTTTAGCTCGACCATCAAATATTGGGGTGATGAGTTTCCGATTTTGCTTACGTTTCTCCTGCGTATTTAGTTTATAAAACTTTCATAACACATTTAGTCTTCATTTTTACATCTAAAACTCGACCATCCAATACTGGGG
Organism: Epimenia babai; assembly: GCA_011762755.2. Lineage (NCBI taxonomy): Eukaryota > Metazoa > Mollusca > Solenogastres > Cavibelonia > Epimeniidae > Epimenia > Epimenia babai. The sequence continues at coordinate 5,951 of WURV02177188.1, forward strand.
TTTTCGACAGAACTTAGTTTCTCCCGCGTATTTAGGTATATAAAACTTTCATAACACTTTTTCAGTCTTAATTTTTCCAACGTTACACAAGATCTATTTTACTAGTTAGGACCTAAGGATCTATTAAGGGAAGGAAATCTGACATTAAAGCACAGTTGGTAGAGCAGCAGACTGGTGATTTGGAAGTTGTTGGTTTGGGTACCACCAAATGCAAAAATGCTATACGGTTTTTTCCCGCTACCACTCCACGGTAGACGTTATCGTTCGAACAAATGGTGAGCGTGGGCTGTATTCATTCCATCTGCGATCTCACCGAGTAAACCAATAACTATTTATATCTACAATGTCTGAATGACACAATGTAGGCTCGAAATATTACCTGCGGCAGGTAAACATCCTATTACAATGATGTATCTTGTCGTAAGCAAATAAATTGATTTTGCACTATGAGCAGTGAACAAAGAGTTACGCCGACTGGTTTTTCCCTGTACTACATAAAACTATGATCTAGTTTCGTTTTATTCTCAGCTCTAATCTCATAACATCGTGTTATACGAATTCAGCTTAATAGACATTTTTTTGGTATCGCATACCGTTTTAGTTGTGTGTAGGCATAGTACTCGACTGTACTTAATCTGCTTATCGAACTCCTCTCGAAGCAAGATATTGTCCTTATCGCGTTATTCGAGTTTTGCTGAGTAAACCAAAAGGTCGCTCTTAAATACCGTTAACGACTGCAATTAAAGTGGAAAACAACAGTTGGGCCTACACTACCGAATTACGGTAACACTCCCAGAATATACACCCACGCCGCATACGGTTATACGAGAACCTCATACAACTGTCTATAGCTATTCGAATATCGTCGGAAGATTTGCTCGAAAATGTGGATTACAAGATCGACCACGAACATGGAGACGGCCACTCTCGTCACTTTGGTGTTCTCCTTTCTTATTTCCACCAAACGTAAGTACATTCTAAAAGTATCAATATGACTAATAAAATTACAGTTATATAATAAATATATGAAAATGTCAGTCATGAAACACTGCAACTTAGCGATGGGTTCACAAAGAAACAAAAAACTGTCAACGAATTACATTAGACATGGGCACTCGAAATTAGTGCCGTGAATGGACGATGGTGAACTTTCTGTCCAGACCAGGTGGTATAACACCGGTGTAATCCCACCCTGATACCCCCAGATTAATCCGTTGGTCGTGTTAACCCAGGGTCCGTACTGACCTAGAAAAAATGATATCTCGAGTCTATTGTTACATACATAGGTACGGGTCTTCCCTATGTGATGTAGCTTCTTGTATTTTTTCCTTTCTACGTGAAACGGCGATTCTCGATCTTTTGAATATAATCGCGGTTATCACCCTTCCATGGCGGTTCGCCGTCTTCCGTATATAATAGCTGCTCGTTGGCTGTGTATTATCGCGGTTTATACATTATAAATGGTGGCCGTTCACGCTATACTCTATTTATATATAAGGACGGTTCGCCATTTCTACGGGGATGGGCTGAAAAGTTCAACGACCCAAGTTAGACAGATGGAACTTTTCATATAGCAAGGCGAGTCATTGTAGTGATTAATGCACAGTTGGTTCCAGTGTACTCACATTTATGAATCGTTCGTGCAGTCTTACCGCATACGTGCTGCAGCTTCAGACCAAAATGGACAGAATTCGGCACCGTGGTGGTATCAAGTATCTGGCTATGAAAGGATTAGCCTGGATGTGATGTATACATTCGGGGATGATGCCCCCTCATTATCCACATTTGGCTGGCAAACGATATCGAACCGATGATGGCGTCATAAGTGCAGTTGAGCAGTTTGTCAGTGATTAAGACGTGGGTTTCACTTTATCCAAGCTCTGCAACATCATGTAAAGAGCGTAAGAACTTTGTTGAAAAATAACCACCAAACGATCTCATCCGGAAAAGGCATCATGGTCGGCCTATAAACTTTTCAGCCTACCCTGGTATTGTATATGATGGCGATTTACCATCTCTCATATATAGAAAACTCTAAACTACTATCATTCAAGCCAATCGTTTAACTCAAGCGAACCACAACTCAAGTCGACATGAATATTCGAAATTAAGTATCTTGTCCGAGAATTCCACCGGAAAAACCAAATTGGTGCCATTGTTCACATCCTAACTCACCATTGCGGCCATCTCTGAACTACTATCCTTAACTAGAAATAAAATAAAAAATGTGCGATTTAGCCAGTCTTGCGATTCCCACTGTGATGTTAGTTGTTATTATTAACGATGATTTCTGTCTATCAGCCACGTTTTGGCTCGAGTGCCAATATACACAAGAACACCATGGATGTTTCAGTGAGTCACCCAGAGTAGTAATAATACCTCGAGGTTTTTTATACCTGGCATTCCTGGCTATGCATATTTCGACGATGTAATTTCTCTCGTCTGAAGCTAAAGTCAAACAGATGTGTAGACCGTGGAGCTGAGAGTACTTACTTTGTTTCGTCCGATTCGTGAATGTTTACCTCATTGACCGGAAGAAGTATTCTGCTATTTTATCGATCGATTGCTAATCGCTGAGCATATAATAACCAAATGTGTCCATACATTGGTTTCGATTTTAGCTATGGTAATTAGTCAAATCTCGCAACATTAACCGTGTAATTGCTATAAATTAAACACCCCGTGTCCTTATTATTACATGCAAACCCCATTCTTGTTTTCCATCTGTATCTTTCAACAACTTTTTACTTATAGACACTTCCCATTTATAAAACATTCAGCCTTTGAACTACTCCCTGACCTTTAAACATTCTCAACTCCTCAATCGACCGGCGTATTTTTTATTATGTCTCGTCGACCTATTCCCACGATCTCAATCATTCGAATTATTCGGTTACCGGGTAATAAAACCGCGCTGTGAATGGTAAAATTAGACGATTATACTTAAAGAAACAACGGGAAAATTATTTTATTTATGCATTAATATATAGCTTGCGAATAGCTAAAGATAGCAATTCAGATGTATTGGCGAAATAAAGTGTAGAATATATCGTTTGTCATGCTTCGGACATTTTTTGCAAATGTTCACAAAACTGGATGGTTTTCTGAAGATCGACTGGATATGACATGGTAATAAGTACCCTTTGATTAAATACAGTTAATTGCAGACATAACATGGATGATGTTCATGCAATGGACGATAATTTCCTTTAATCATTCGCGAGTTTTGTAATTTACTGCGCGTTGTTCTTGCCTGCGTAACGATACAGTTAGACGAGTGTGTATGCGTATTGGCCTATTGACAATTGGGATTGAATAGTATCCTGTATGTTGTCCTACTGTACGCATGTACTCGGGTACGGGTCTTATTGACTAGGTTTTCGCAAATCATATGCGTCACCTGTCATCTTGTCGCCATTGGAGCTGTAACATTTCAAGTGATCGGGTTTAATTGAATCGTTGATCGTACGTCTTCCCCCTCACAAAGGAGCCGCTTCTCCGATTAGGACGTAACTACACGATGAATTTACAATTGACTAAGGTTTTACGGCAGAACATTGTGATAGATTCGGGTGACCCATCAATAGAGACATACAATAATGTGTGAATGAAAGTTGTACCTTGACACGATATCAAAATTAAGAATCGTCTGACGGCCTTTTAATTGATGGCGATGTAGATGGATGCCCCCTGACTGCGAAATTTTATGGCACCGTCGTACCATTGTTCTGTGTGTGATATGGCCATTATTATTTCAGTGAACGGTATGACATGTTGATTACGTGACATTATTTAGAATGAAAGAATTGAATGTTTTAAGCGGTTTTATCATCCAGGAGTTCCTCGATTTAAACGATCCTGTCCTTATCTCGATTGCTCGAGTTCAATGTGGCACCTCGCGCGGGAGATAATCTGAGAGTGTAGAAAGGGCGCATAACTCTATGGGGAGGGGAGGGGGGGTGTTTTAGAAACTGGCGGCTATAATTTTATTGTTTACACATTGTATTCTGTTGAGTCTTTTCATTTGCCTATTTTGTGTAAAACAAAAGCTTACTATAGTCCCGTCGACATGTCACTTGTCCCAGTGTTGGAGTAGATTGTCATTGATTTCCCAAGAATAAATACTGAAAGGCCATCAAGCGAGTTAACGGTAATTTAACGGTGGAAACTTAGTGTTGCGCGTTACAAAAGTACAACATTTATAGACCGTAAGCGTCGGTCACCATAGTCTCCCAGATGTGGTTTATAATAATGTTTATTGCAGCTGTTCAGCGCAGATACTATACCATTTACATTCAAATGACCCATCCGTCAAGGATACCAAAGGTCGGGCTATTCTAGAGACGCGTTAACTACAACAATCGGGAATGACTTGCTGAGGATCATTGCCCAAAAATCGACCGGTGGGGTGGATTTGAACCCGCGCTCTTTCGGCTATGAGTCTAGTGCTCCTACCACTCGACTAACTGCTTCCCGGTATACTTTTTTTTCAAATATTTACCAGATACTTCCACTTTAATTGTCCCGTTATCTCACTAAGTAACTCACATACAGTAGGTATCGTCATTTATAAACCCCGCCATTCCGAATCAGTTTCCTTAGGCGAAAGGAACACCAGCCACACCACAGTAGAAAAGTCGTATCGTGGGACTGAAGGGTGTTTATTCCCACTGAGGCAAACTTATATGCCTACCGCTACGGCAGCTACCCTAATAACTGATATGAAAGAGATGGGGTGGGGAGACGATATAACTATTGGGGATGTAGGGACGATCAGTGGTGACGATATACAGAACCTTGCTCTGCGATGCAACTGAAAATACAATTCGTATTGACCGGGATTCGAACCCTTCACCTTCTGGTACGTAGGGCGGCGCTCTACCAACTAATGCATTTCGTTTTATATTTCTAAAAACACCAACAGGTAGTCTGTAATGGCCAGAACCGCGACTCGAACCACGATTTTTCAGCTCCCAAGTCCACCTATGTATCAATCAGGCGGCGATGCTAGCCATAAGATGAAATGTAATATAGAAAGGTAACAGCATATTGACTTTCACTAGCTGTGGAGTTTATGTAATAACAATAATAGCAACGATACTGAATCACTATTGGTATATGATATATATATATATATAATTAGTAAAAGCAGTAACAGCTAGCAATCTCGCCACATGTTTAATTCTCCAGTTTAGACTCGCTCGTGTTGCCATAAAAATTTTACTGTTAACTTAATTTTACTACAACTCAAGCAATGGGGATTAAGTCATTTGCCCAAGAATACAACAGGAAATTATTTATTTTACCTAAGAATCGCACCGGCGGCGATCTTGTACAACGCGGGCTCTTATATTTTCGGTATTGGACAGAATATGAAATAAATTAACGCGCGTTTCATGTACGCGCATCTATAGACGTTATTTGTCCTTGTGATTTAATTATAAAAGATAGGAATGAAAACTAACGCGTTTCTAAAGACCCTTGTTCGGTATATATGTCTTCTCTATGGCACAACCGTCTTGATAGTCGTACAGCGTTGTCATATTTTTTTTCTCCGCTAGTCTATTGCTCTTCGCGGGATGCGTGTTTTAGGACGTTTAGGCGAGCCGCTGCATGCCGGTTGCTGTTAGAAATGACATTTCACTTGTCCACTTCGGTAATTATCCGGCTTATGTTGCCGTAATTCTGAGGTTCCTAATTGCATAGTGACAATTAACATTTCAACATAGCCCACTGCCATTTTAGTTCATTTATGTAGGTATATCAAGATCCACGAGTTGATATCGTAGATCTTTGTTCTCTAGGAGTCGGCCTCGGTAATTTTACCATTCACACGCTGCGCCATAAATAATAAATTATGTACCGTCACGTTTTCGTAGAAAAGGATCGTCAAAAACTCGCGCTACCGGACGATCTAATCCCATTCTAACAAACAAAAAGTATAAAGTAGAATGCTAAGACACCCCTGCAATACAAACCGACCCGGTAATTTGTGGATTCGGCACGGTACAGTAATGTGTACATAGAGCTCGAAATTATCGCATTCTGTTACTAGGTCATAAACATTACGCATCTAGTTATAAAGGCATATTTAGTTGACTAGACACATCATTTATGTTTTATCATCGAGCGATAACTCTCGACAGGCAAGTTGACACCGTGTGTTATTTATATCGAATGGCTCGGGGCTTATTTTGTTAGCGGACGGTTATGTCGTAAAAAGCAGGGTTGCGGTAAAAGTGGTCCAAATAGCCCGTCCCATGATCGAATCAAACCACTTTCAATATGGAATCAAATATCTCGTCTAATAATCGAATCAAACCTCCAGTCTTATAATCGAAACAAATATCCCGTCTTATGATCCAATAATATATACAGTCTTGTAATCGAAACAAACATCCCGTGTCTTAAATCAAATCCAATATCCCGTTTTATGATCCGATCCTATATCCCGTCTTATAATCGTATCCGATATCCTGTCCCATAATCGAATCAAATCTCCAGTTTTATCATTGAAGCAAATTCCCAGTTTTATAATCGAATTAAACCTCCCGTCTTATAATCGAACCAAATCCCCCGTCTTATAATCGAATCAAATCTCCCGTCTTATAATCGAATTAAATCTCCCGTCTTATAATCGAACCAAATCTCCCGTCTTATAAGCGAACCAAATCTCCTGTCTTATAATCGAATTAAATATACGTCTTATAATTGAATCAAATATACCGTCTTATAATCGAATCAAATCTCCTGTCCTATAATCGTATTAAATCTCCCGTCTAATAATCGAACCAAATCTCCCGTCTTATAAACGAACCAAATCTCCCGTCTTATAATCGAATTAAATATACGTCTTATAATTGAATCAAATATCCCGTCTTATAATCGAACCAAATCCCCCGTCTTATAATCGAACCAAATCTCCCGTCTTATAATCGAACCAAATCCCCCGTCTTATAATCGAACCAAATCCCCCGTCTTATAATCAAACCAAATCCCCCGTCTTATAATCGAACCAAATCCCCCGTCTTATAAACGAACCAAATCTCCCGTCTTATAATCGAATTAAATATACGTCTTATAATCGAATCAAATCTTCCGCCTTCTGATCCCATCATATGTACTGTCTTATAACGAATAAAATCCCTGTCTAATAATCGAATCCTATCTCCAGGTAAAAAAATCACATATTTATGTGAGATACCCATGATATAAATAGTTGCTCGCAATGCACTGCCTAACGATGGTTCTCATCGACTCGTTGCCGAGATTAAGATTATGTCTTGAAATCAACAACTTCTTATCTATATTTTATAGACCGTCTGATGTCGGTGATTTATAATTAGAAATAAATCCATCGATTACTCGTGAAAACTTTACTGTGAAAATAGTTACACAGGAATAATCTTCGTCTCCTGGAGAGTTTGAACCCCCGACCTCAAAATGACCGGACTGGTGTTTAACCCATTGAATTACTCCTTGCATTTCTACTTAGTCATAGTAACCATAAATTTGTGTAGTGTCTTTGATTGCCATGTGTTGGAAGGGCACAAGAAATCCAATAGAATTCCATTCCATTTGACGGTTGTGTTAGGCTATGATTTAACTTATATGAACATTCTATTGTCTTATGCCATATAATTAGTTATCACACGAAATATATATAGGCGCTTTAGAGACATACTAGTTATTAGGGCGCCTCCAAAACAAATGGATTATTAT
>WURV02177199.1:0-30385 GCA_011762755.2 Epimenia babai
TTGAAACAGTCGATTGAAAACAATAGTGTAGTCCTTTTAAAATAGTCGACTGGAAACAGTAGTGTAGTCCTTTTAAAGCAATCGACTGGAAACAGTAGTGTAGTCCTTTTAAAGCAGTTGATTTGAAACAGTAGTGTAGTCCTTTTGAAACAGTCGATTGAAAACAATAGTGTAGTCCTTTTAAAATAGTCGACTGGAAACAGTAGTGTAGTCCTTTTAAAATAATCGACTGGAAACAGTAGTGTGGTCCGTTTAAAATAATCGACTGGAAACAATAGTGTGGTCCGTTTAAAATAATCGACTGGAAACAGTAGTGTGGTCCGTTTAAAATAATTGACTGGAAACAGTAGTGTAGTCCTTTTAAAACAGTCAACTGGAAACAGTAGTGTAGTCCTATTAAAGCAATTGACTGGAAACAGTAGTGTAGTCCTTTTAAAATAGTCGACTGGAAACAGTAGTGTAGTCCTTTTAAAACAGTCGATTGGAAACAAATTAGATTTTTAGGTATATTTTCTTTATCTGTGATCTTACAGTATATGTGTATTTTATTTTGGACTCATTTATGGCATAGTGAGTTCAATTTTGAACTGAATTCCTTGTATTTCTAGCTAATCATAGTAACTGTAAATTTGTAAAGAGTCTTAGATAGTTATGTGTTAAAAAGCCACTATAAATCAATAAAATTCCTATCAATTAGACTAATGGAAGTATCAGCCAAGGCTCTCAGATGCAGGTTTAAAAAATGTTTATGGCAGCTATATTCAGCACAGATACAATACCTTCGACACTTGCATATAACCTGTCAAAGATGGCATCAAACATCTTCCCATTTAGGAGACGAGTTTATTTCGGCAATCGGGAAAAAATGACTCATTGAGGATCATCGTAGAAAAATGAACCATTTGGCAGTTTCCAGTCCAGTGCTCCTACCACTCAACAAACTGCTTGCCCAACTTGACTAACTAAAATATCCTAGAGTTAGACAAATTACAGCTGCACTATGAGAAGTATTTATAATGGCTTTTGAAAGTAATCTCAAAATGGCTGAAAGGCTGAGAGAGTTAATGGAATCAGTCATCATGCAGTCAAACGGCTGAGGATGTACACATTATATCAACCACACAAACATCTCTTCCTAGCTGTCATTAACAGTACCGTTAAATGTGCAGGGTATGGTCACGGCTCCTCTATTCAGTCCATACACACTGATAGCAGACGGATCGATGACCTTGACCTTGAATGGACTCCCCGGGATGAGTTCATGATTACACATTACGTTGACACTCCAATCACCTATCAACGAAATGCATATGTGAATTTGATGCACATTTCAAGGTCGAATAAAACTGCGAGAAGAAATTTTCTTTTTTATGTAGTGGAAGAAAGACGCTTGAGACGTAAATGCTTATAGCTATATATGCAATATTATTTTTACAGTCAGACTTTCAAATGGCCATCTTTCATATGAGGTTTGAGGTGTTCAAATCAAGAATGCCAGAGAAATTTTTTGTGTGCTTACCTGTCATAAATACTGATGTAACATAAAAAATGAGAAGAGGTTTTAGTACGACTTTATATATGGTAGTAAATGGCAGTTGCATGTATAATATCGCAATTATCCTATTATGAACTAAACAAATGATTGAACTGCAATACAAATCTTTTTCAATATTCAAGGATGGAAATCATGTCCATCTCCTAAAGGTAGAAAACATGAAAATTTCTTAGTTTGTATAGGTTATACAAATTGATATAACTTGTGCAACCTCTCACATAAAGAGCCTGGTCTCTAACCTAGAGTATACACAGACGCCGACAAAGGTTAGCCAAGAAACCAGGGTTTGAGCCTGATACATTGGATTGTCTCTGTTTCTCGCTAAATAAATAAATGCATAAATGACAGATGACGAACCTGGTTCCTGAGGTAAAAACTTGGCGACGAATTGTCCTTTGGCATGATTGGTCAATGGTAAGTCATAAATTCGGCCACTGGGCGATGTCGCCTCTACAATCAGGCCTCCTTCGCTCACTTGGGACGCATCCAGCTGGATTAACAAAATAGTACAAGTCCTTCAAGGTGCTAATGTTCAGAGCTGCGTTGTCAATTTATGTTGATGCTTATAATGAATTAAAGTTACGTGTGACATTTAAGTACTTCAATTTAAATGTGATTGTGGAGCATGCCAAATAAAATTAATTGGGCAATAGAGTTCCGTAAAAGGAGCCAAAGTCTTTCGCATTTTTTTTAACTTTGCCATCGACTACCTACCTGAGCAATAAGGATTAAGTGGCTAGTCTAATAATACATATACAAGAGACAAATATGATCAGTATTACTTCCCACCTATCACCCCACCCATCACAACTGCAGGTTTGAGTGGCGTTCGGTTACGATTTCTGATATTGTTTGCACTCGTTCACTTATCCATACGTATCAGTCAAATTTTTATACATACCTGTTAAATTTCGATAGGTATCAGTTAAACGTCCACACATACTAGTTAAACACCCGTATATAGCAGTTAAATTTCCATATGTACCGGTATCTATCTATCTGATACAAATAAATATGAAATAACTGGCACAAGTCCGTGGAAATTATTTGAGACTGCTCCATGTGAAATTATTGACACAACTCCATGTGAAATCACTGACACAACTCCATGTTAAATTATTGACACAACTCCATGTTAAATCACTGACACAACTCCATGTGAAATTATTGACACAACTGCATGTGAAATCACTGACACAACTCCATGTGAAATCGCTGACACAACTCCATGTGAAATCGCTGACACAACTCCATGTGAAATCACCGACACAACTCCATGTGAAATCACTGACACAACTCCATGTGAAATCACCGACACAACTCCATATTAAATCACCGACACAACTCCATGTGAAATCACCGACACAACTCCATGTTAAATCACTGACACAACTCCATGTGAAATCACTGACACAACTCCATGTGAAATCACTGACACAACTCCATGTGAAATCACCGACACAACTCCATATTAAATCAATGACACAACTCCATGTGAAATCACCGACACAACTCCATGTTAAATCACTGACACAACTCCATGTTAAATCAATGACACAACTCCATGTGAAATCACCGACACAACTCCATGTTAAATCACCGACACAACTCTATGTTAAATCACCGACACAACTCTATGTTAAATCACTGACATAACTCATGCCTGACCTTAATAACATCTGAAAAGTAAAACTAACCTTGATCTCGTCGACATTCCCCACGACCATTTGATCCGGGTGCTCCTGTAGGATCTTACTGACATCCACCACGGTAGGAAAGCTCACCGGGCAATCGGATATCAGCTGGTTCTTCCAGAACACATTGATCTGGTAAAATGTGTACGTGTGTATGTGTATAAGTTGGGATTGACTCGTTTTTTAGGCTACTAATGGTCCTTTGGTCTGTGCCTTCCTATAGCCACACAGCAATAGATTCATGATTATGGTTGGGCTAGAGACGCAGTCGACCAGTTGACCAGTGTCCATTCTTGGTCCTTATTCAAAATGCCAGTTCTCCTACTTACTCATGTGTAAAGGTGTTGATCATGCATACTGAAGTGAGATGTCAGATATGGTATCGCACAAACGTATCATGTGATAATCTTACACTGGCATACGGACTGTAGATACTAGGATATTCTCTGAGAATACACTAAAAGTAGAATGGAGACTGGTTGCTTATTTATCTAATCACTAATATGTTGCAAATCAATAGCAAATACATTAACCATACCGTTGACTATACATAATCTCAACTATATGAGGCAAATTTAAGCAATTTGTCTTGACATGACTGAGATGACATTAATATTGTTACAGTCTAGCACCGTTAGTCCGATCTTCACTGCTGCGGATTTGCCAGTACTCTGGCCCCATACAGGCGATGGATTATAAAGGTGAGCAGCTGTGTTAATCTTAATGAGGGTAACTAAAAGGTTAAGGGCAATTCCTTTGTTTTAGACTGACTCGTTCATTGATCACAAGCTTTCGCAAAAAATCTATTGCTTTATCGATTACCTGATGAAGCATAGTGTAGACAATGGAATGTCCCTTACTTATTTTTCCACATGACTCTGGGTAACAAACAGGACAAAATAAACGGCCACGATTACCTGATGAAGCATAGTGTAGACAATGGAATGTCCCTTACTTATTTTTCCATATGACTCTGGGTAACAAACAGGACAAAATAAACGGCCACAAATAGTTGCAAAACTGGATTTCTTACTTCACGGTTAGCATTACTCAATCGGGAAACACCAAATTAGGGGCAGTAAACCGGTGAATTTACTAAAGGAGTCAAAACATCAACACAGACCTCGTGCATGCCGGGTTCTGTCGGTGTGAACCGACCCTTAACAGCTTTTCCATGCCAGATGAGATGTTCAGTAACTGGGCCGGAAGGGCCCTTTATCTGGACGCGTAAGTCACTGTGGTTCGGCGCATCATCTAGAATCTTCAGGTTGAAGTTTGACTGTCGAATATATACAAAATAAATAACTTATATTTTTTACCAAAAAAAGGTGTTTTAATATAATATTTAACTATACATATTACACGTTTCACTAGATATATTTCGACAAAAAATGTGTTTTAATAGATACAATATTTACCTAGATATATTACATGTACCACTAGATACATACATCACGTGTTTCACTACATATATGTTGACCAAAAAAGGTGTTTTAATACAATATTTAACTATACATATTACACATTTCACTAGATATATTTCGACAAGAAATGTGTTTTAATAGATACAATATTTACCTAGATATATTACATGTACCACTAGATACATAGATCACGTGTTTCACTACATATATGTTGACCAAAAAAGGTGTTTTAATACAATATTTAACTATACTTCTTTTTATGAGAGTAAATATATTTTCAACACTAGATATGATACGAAATATATTTGGAACATAAGATATGATACATGTTTCATGTGATATATTACGTGTTTTTATGAGATACCTTGTGTGTTTAACTCAATATATTTTGTATTTCATGAGGTATATTATGTGTATTTATGAGATACCTTATGATATAGAAACATCCATATATAAAAAGAACTTGACATTTTATAACAATCTAAGGTATGTCTATAAAAATAAAAATCTACTACAAATCATCTTATGCAGTAATGATATGTTTCCTCGATATCTAATGCGTGGTTGCCTTCTGTCAACCTAAAGGCCTTCTGTCAACCTGAATGCCTTCTGTCAACCTAAAGGCCTTCTGTCAACCTAAATGCCTTGTCAACCTAAATGCCTTATGTCAACCTAAATGCCTTATGTCAACCTAAAAGCCTTCTGTCAACCTGAATGCCTTCTGTCAACAAAATGCCTCCATCAACCTAAATGCCTCTGTCAACCTAAATGCCTCCGTCAACCTAAATGCCTTCTGTCAACCTAGATCTTGCTAGGAAATTCAAATGCACTTAAAATGCGATCTCAATATCTATTAGACATTCATAAATTTTTTCAATTAAAATAAAAAAAAACTTTTTCAAACAGTCCGCCTCACTATATTTACTCCATAGGAGACTGATATGCTGTGTGAAAACTCCAGATTCGTTTTTTTGTGTGCAAAAGGAGAGCACCTCGGAGGCAACGTGAACGTTGTTGAAGTTGCCGCTTAACTTCACACAGTCGGCGGCTCGTTTCACAGGCTGAAGGTGTCCGAAGGATGCGGCGTACGCCATGATGCCTAAATGTTCGTCCTCTACGTCGGCCATCTCTCTGGCTGTGAGTAGCGGCTCTACCCCCAACAATCGACCCGCATCCATGGCTGCCGGTTGCACAGACGTTGTATTGTGGTAATTATTGCGAAATTGAATCTTTCTTATCGTCATTACGCATTTCGTGCAGGCATGAGAAAATCAATCAAAAGTTAAGCCGGCAGCCTGATTAATTACATTTATTGCATGAGGTGCTCGTAGCGTGTTTAGATTATAAGGTACATCGATTCAACATCATAACGATATGTCATACTTAATAGGCAACAATAACCCCGCCATCCCTAACAGACTCATTGTGGTGGCCATTTAGCCCTTCACAAAGCTTGTCTGAGTATGCAGTGGTTAACAAAGTTAACTTACTTTCATACACATTGTTGAAAGGTAAAGGTAAATGTAAAGTACGGAAGTTAAAGACCGCTAGTTTCAGCCAAAGGTTTACAATGAATGTTTATGGCAGCTATATCTAGCGCAGATACTTGCATATCACCCGTCGGATATCGAGTGTCTACCCATTTTGGAGACGGGTTTACTCCAGCAATCGGAGATAAATGACTTAGTGAGGATCGCTGTAGATAAATCAACCGGTGGGCGGATACGAGTCCAGTGCTCTTACCATTCATTTATCTGATTCTCTGATAGACAAAGATTGATCACCAGAGACCATCCAGCAGAGGGCATGTGAAACACAGCCACGTGAGAGGGAAGGCGCCCTTACATTACCAGACGGGGTTTAAAGCGCTTTTCGCTTTTCGTCCAGAAATCGCCAGAGGTAGTATACTGGCTGAACCGACGACCAAGCCATGGTTTTTGGATCATCTCATTATCTCAAGGTAAATAACCATTCACTATCACAGATGGAGTGTGCAACGCGATTGTTTGTGTTTGAAATAGAAACATTCACTATATATTTCTTGTATACATATCCAATGTTGAACAATTCCATTTGCCTCAAGAAGCAGAATATATAGATATATATGCAAAAGATTGTTTAGGAATGAATTCCATTCATCTCATAAGGTGTTACCATACCTGTTTGTATCCTTTCAACGTTGCTGCCAGTGAGAGGGGGAAGGTCTCCACCGAGGGTGCTAACCAGTTTAGACAACACTCTGCCATCATTCCAATCAGTCTGTTGGAAAAAATAGATGCGGAAATGTACAAGAGCGCACGAATAAATACATCGAGACATGGTTTTTTGAGTGAATTTGTTGTATACACTCTGCCTATTCTTTTTATATCTCTGAGCTGAGTTTATGGAGCTTTACAAGGAAATTTTTCCATTGTACGATAGAGAATAGTACAGCATGATAAAGCTATCGCCATCCACTTACTGTAAAATCCTTGACATTTTCGTGGCTAACATCCTTGACCCAGTTAAGGGTAGCGTGATATCCAGGTGAATCTTGCTTCATGTAATAAGAGAGATATGTCATGCCTGAGAGTTCATCTAGTTCCCGGCTGGACAGATCCTCGGGCCGCAAAACGAGCGGGATGTTGAAGTGTTTCTTGGCTAATGCCATGCCGCTCCGACAGTTCTCCAGCCTGGTAAAAACGCAAAAACATCCGCTATTATTTCCTAATTGTCTCCATATTACTTTGGTATGTTTAAGAAAGTTTAAGATTGATTCTGGTTAGCAGAGAAACATGCAGACTTGCCTATCGCCAGACAAACGCTGATATTTTAACTGATTTGTTTACGCAAATATTTAGAAAAATAATTTACGGATGATCGCGCCGTTCGACAAAAATGCCGATAAAGATAGAGAATTGACTCACCCTTTGTTTCTGTCGAGGTTTTTCCATTCGGGTGACAAGCCTGGTTTGCAGTAATCGATAAGTCCGCTGCAATAATAAAAGGCAATCAAGGGATGATTTAATATAAATCAATACTTACATAATATCGTGATATTTACTGTCATAGAAAGTCCCCATTCTGGCTCGTATACCAGGCTGCTTTGAAGCGTGATAGTCTGAGTAACCCTTGTAGCATGGTTCAGTAAGAGGTTCTTTCCTGTGACATGGTTCTGTTTAAGCGAGTAGCTTAGTAGCTTAGTGGCACGTTTATTGGAATTTAGTGCAGAAACACCCTAGTTCAATCGCCAGTTTAGCTAGTTTACTGCCTGCAGCAAGATCCATTGAGACTTGAAGTTGGTGGCCGAAATTGGTAAAGATCAACTGTTTGTTGAGACTGTTCTAGTTTGCACTCTAGTGATTTCCCCATCACCAACAACAAACAAGGCTAACACTAATATGAGCGACATCTGACTCAATACTTTATTGATAATATGCGCTCTACAAATATCTGATATTATTATTCAGTGACATTGCGATAACTGCCGTATAAGGTATTTTTGAAAGTTGCTTTACTGAGCAACGTGAAGACTGTATTCTGCTCAGTAAATTCATTTTTTCCATAAACCAAACGATGACTGACTATAAACAAAATGTGAGTACAAAGACTATCCGAAGGTAAAAGCAAACATAACCTGGAAAGTGTTACAAAATACCATTTGGACAGAACTATCTAAAGATTCTATACAGATGGCAAGACTACAAAACAGATTGGAGATATGAGACTATAAGTAGAAGAATTATTTAATAATTGCAAATATTAATCTATTACAGTATCTTGATTTTATTATAGCTCTAGAAAGGCTCTCTTATATCTGTAGGATATTGGAAAACAAGAACTTTCATAATAAGAGTGATTGAATGCAATTAGAAATAGACTGGTAAAAGGTTTTGGATCTCCCAACGGGACGGACTAATGCAGCCAGATAATGATCTATCGGATGTTCTCCACCTTATTAGATCATCAAATATTGAAATGTCCGACTTTGTATGATATAACACACCTGGCCAATTCTCTACAGCACAATACTAAGCCGTTAAAATCGATGTAGCATATATTATTTAGAGCGCCTGTATTGAGGCATGAAATTAAAACATGAACGGTGATAGAAACGCATGGATTATTGATTTTGGGAGGAGAGGTATGGTTCAGTGATCTCGCATAAGTGGTAACTCAACAACTTGTATGTAACTATACCGTGGTTAATGGTAAAGTGGATTCTTGGCGTTACACACTGTCCCACAGGATGGCAAATAGTCAAAGATGGCTCATCACAATTAACCAGTTGATAAAGGAATTTCCTTGAGATAATTATGAAGCTAAAACAAAGGCAGGAGTTTCAATTTAGATGACAGATTGGTCAATGTGGATGTCAAAAGACTTTTGAAAACGGAAAGGCGGAAAAAGTTGCCTGAAGGGAAATGTCTTATTTTCCTGGACAACCCTAGATCCTAAGAATCTCACAGGATGGTTCTCTTCCGTAATTCTTGACATCTAACATATTAACTTATTCTAGGTCTACAATATTTATATTGGTCAAAAGTGAAATTTTGCAGTAGCCCAGATGAAGTCATGATTAATAGTGAACCGTGAAATATATATACCTCAGTTTACACAGCTTGCCAAATGGCAGTTTATAACAAGTCATTAAGTAAGATAGCTCTATCATAAGCGCCAGCCCTACTTCTCACTCACACATGTCATCGCTCTCACATTCCTCCCGTGCTTCGCTCACTCCACTGCCTAGCTGCCACATCTCGAATCGCTTTCAAGATCCTTCTTTTAACTTATAAGTGCATCCACAACATGGCTCCCTCTCACCTTTCCTCAGTTATCAGTAATAACTCACCTGTACCCTCTACAAGATTGAACTCTTCTTCACTTAGCCTTATTATTCCTTGTATGAAATGCAAGAGTTTTTGCCACCGCGCTTTCTGCACTGCAGTTCCTCACCGTTTCAATACTCTCCCAACTGAAATCAACTTTAAATCAAAATATTTATTTCATTTTCATTTTTCACCAAGCCAAGTACATTGCCCAAGGAAACAATGCAAAAACAAATTTGGTACTGCCCGGGATTAAAGCCTCCACCTTCTGGTTCGTAGGCCAGGTTTTCGTGTTCCAATTGCAATTGAACAACCTCAAAGCTGTCGATAGTCTCCTGAATAGATACCTAACTAATTGCATTTGTCTTCTAAATTATTTATTACTCACTGGAGAGCGACGCCATTGTTCCAGTCCCTCGTGAAGTTGGTGACATTACAGTCAGGTATTACTGCCTGCAACCAGGCCATCATCAACTTCTTTGGCGGGAACTTTGTCTTGCCAATCTGGTAGTGTAGAATGAGCTGCCATATCAGACCGAGGATGAGTTTGCCATTCCCTGCGATTACATCTTCTGGTCCTGTAAGTATGAACCAAAGTTAAAGGGACAGGAGGAGCTTTCCATTTTCTGTGATTATATCTTTTGGCCCTGTAAGTATGAAAAAAAGTTGAAGGGACATGAGGAGCTTTCCATTTTCTGTGATTATATCTTCTGGCCCTGTAAGTATGATCAAGTTAACCACTTTGTGTGCATTATTACTATACCATCACTACGATCGAGTACCATCAAATTGCTTGTTGTCTTCTACTTATGTCATGTTATATTGTTTAATTATTCCATGATTAAATTATTTGTACACTTGTACAGCGCTTTTTTGGTGAGATAGTTGTGGAATTACGAAAATATATAAAACCAATGACTTCTCTATCAACCAGTGATGATTCAATAAATGTTCACAGAAGAGATATGGATAAAAAACCTTGCCTCAAATGTTTGCCTAGATACATGGCAAAATGTATTTACACTATTTATTCTATATGCAGTGTAGAAGTACAATTTATAGGGCCGTCAAAAATACAAACTTGCGCATATATGGTGGTAAGCCATGTAACTGTAGCAACCTTTCAGGTATACAATACTGGTTTATCAGGTGACTTAACAGTTCAAACAAAACACTAATGTTGACAATAGCTCACTGCAACTGATTTGTACTTAGATGCATATTTTTGCGAAATCTCATGTGAAAGTTTCAAGTCAAGAAAATAGTCAAAAACAAACAACACAAACTGGACTCTCCAGTATTTAGCAAATACGCACAAAAATACACATAAAATGCACGTATATTCACAAAACTAAAACACTTACAACTAGGTGTGAATCTGAGAACATTCTTATCTTGTGACAGCGCACTTTTGTAAATAACATTAATAAAAATGGAGATGCATAAAAAATATTTATTTATAAATTTAGAAAAATTGACTTATTTATCTTGCTGTAATATCTACATATTATAATCACTAGATATAGTGACCATGAATAGACCATGACCGGTGAATGGTGGGTGCTTGAGGACTATGTACGTAGGACGAATGAATTTTTTACTTGATAGAGATCTATTCAATAGAACATCCTAGCTAAAAATGAGGCAACAAAATGTGGAGGCGGCGGAAAAGCGATAGATAACTGTATATATTTCAACAACAGACCATACAAATAGCTGTGCGTTCCATGGGTGTAGTATGTTAACATAATTAATAAAAAAATAGACGTAACCACAACATACTGCATACATTAAGTACATGATTGCAATTTTTATACGATACTGAAGGCGATAAGTGTTGGGTTTTTAGATCATGACCTATTTAAAATGACGTGGTTTTTTCTTTATAAAAACGACATTCAATGTAATATGTAATTACAGTACTAAATTATATCAATATATACCATGTAGAGTGTTAAATAATAAAGGCACAATATAGCAATTGTGGGTTTTTTCCTGATTAAATACCGACTACGTAGTTATTATGGCAAGAGACTACAAATATATTTTAGTAAACGTGTCAGACCGTGGGAATGCTGCAATAAGTCAGCTGCGTATTCTTGATCAAATGTTAGTTTAAACTACTAATTCAACAACGCTGTCGGTAACTGTTCATTACTATTACCATTTCTATCAACACCTTGAGTATGCAGCAACCATGACATCACTATTCTCGGATTGTGTTCAACGTGTGTCATTCAAATATGCACCTACACATGCCCATGGAATAGCTGCCCAAGCATAGCGAGAATTACACTCACACATGCTCCCTGAAATGCATGCATGTCACTTGTTGCAGGTGAGCATGCCAGTAGAATTGCATCTATACATGCCCCAAAAATGGACCCATGCATGTCACTTGTTGCAGGTAAGCATGCCAGTAGAATTGTACCTATACATGCCCCAGAAATGGACCCATGCATGCCACTTGTTGCAGGTAAGCATTCCAGTATAATTGTACCTATACATGCCCCAGAAATGGACCCATGCATGCCACTTGTTGCAGGTAAGCATGCCAGTAGAATTGTACCTATACATGCCCCAGAAATGGACCCACGCATGTCACTTGTTGCAGGTAAGCATGCCAGTAGAATTATACCTATACATGTCCCAGAAATGGACCCATACATGCTATTGGAATTGCAGGTAAGCATGCGAAAATGCAGAAATATGTGTTTAACCAGGTTATTAATGTAGCCTTCTTAGTTATTAGTTTAGGAAGCTCATTAGTCTTTTAGTGCTGATTTATATGTGTGTTATTTTCTAACAATGCTTCGGCCATATCAATGTTTGTTAGACAGCAATGCTATGAGTGCACTTTAAATCAAATATATTTCATTTCATACCCCTAGAATTGTACTGAGAGATACATCTATAATTACACCGCGCATCTACCGAGTATAACCCACACAGTCTACCTATAGTATTTTTGTGGATGTATAATATATTCAGGTGTAGCTGAGTGATTAAATACATGATCTTTCACTAAGGGATTGCCAATAAAATATTATAAAAACAAACGTAAAAGACCCATTCCCTAGTTCCATAATATAAGTTCTTGTAATCAGCTTGTATAACAGTTGTATAAACGATGTGACTATATGATATCCCATACAAAGATCAAGCCTGAGTGACTGATGAGAGTGACGACAAGAAATGATATTATTTTGTATTATTATGATAACTCCAATATCTTCTGGCAAACTACCTATTAATCTTACATAGACAATACTATACATTGATAAAAGGGTTGAGACTCTATTGGCCTTCAGCCATCTCCAATTTATGTATTGTAGTTTGTACATTACAGTCATAGGTTATTTACAGTATTTACTCATGTTAAGTATGTTTGACAGCTAAGCTAATAAGTACACTATAATCAGATATATTTGATGTTGATATACTGTATAAGTGTATATAGACTTGTTTACTTGTTTGCGGGTATAGATATACACGGGTTATTTGTGAGAGAGTGTAAAAGGACCCAGAATTTCTTTGCAGATAATGATTATCGTTAGATAAGTATAGTAACCTTGATGGAATTGAAAGCAAACTCGGTAAGAAGGCAGTCAATGCACATATTAGCCGAATGACGTCATACATGTCTTTGTCTTGCTTTTAGATTATGCACATGAACAACTTTACGGCTATCATAGTTTATTTTATGCATATAACAATGGAAAATATTCATTTTATATCCACGCGCAATGACTTTCAAGGTGGAAGCACTAAACATCTGTTGAGCAGCCTTGAAGTTGAATTGCATACGCAATCCTCAGTGGGGAGGGTGAAAAGGTAAAACCAAAAAAAATGTGAAGTTGCTTGCAAGGACCAGTGACCAAACTGCCTTGACAATGACCTGGCAAACTTTCAATTGGCAGCAAGTGGCTTTAAACTGGAGTTATAGCTAGCTTGTTGGCAGGTATCTAAACCTTTGATATTCCCTGTGAGTCCAAACAGAAATATTTTTGACGCAGTTTTCGTGCGTGCTTCAAATGATCATGAGAAAAATATTTGATTTTAATGGGACCTGAATGAGGATCTCAACATGAAAAATCTTGTAGTCATGACGATATTGTGGGAAAAGACTTGTTTAAAGTGTATTTTGTGGATTTGCCTGCAGATACCGTATGCAGCCTACTTGTTATAAAAGTGAATTAATGACATATATTCCCACTTGGCCTAAAATGAAGTTACCTTCTCATTATGTTGCTAATAAATGGCCTTATGTGTGTTGCGTGAAATGTTTGCAGTTTTACATGAAGCTCTTCAACCAATCACAAAGTTATTGTTCAGAAGGCACAGTCATAAATAATTTCTTATTTCTTGATTTATTTTTTTCTTATTACTCTTATTATTACTCTTATTACTCTTATTATCTTATGATTCTTATTTCTTTTTATCTTATTTATTTTCTTACTTGTTATAAAAGTGAATTAATGACATATATTCCCACCTGGCCTAAAATGAAGTTACCTTTTCTCGGCATTATGTTGCTAATAAATGGCCTTATGTGTGTTCCATGAAATGTTTGCAGTTTTACATGAAGGTCTTTAACCAATCACAAAGTTATTGTTCAGAAGGCACAATCATAAATAATTTCTTTCGGTTCTATATTAAATAACAGAGGCCAGCACGTCATCAGTTGTGACACTAGTTTTATGATCGTCTTGCGAACTATGACAAATAAAAAGTAACACAATTCCTATTGAGATTGAACGGGCCTCGGTATATCAGGCATAATTCTTCAGAGGCAAATGATATTTTAGGCATTTATATTAATTGCCCAGCAGTTACAAAGATGCGACTTATATTCACTGAAGCATATTGAAAATGAAAGTCATGTTGTATTTTTGACCAAGGGCACGTCCAGGTGATGGAACAACAGTTTTGTTGTAGAATACGTGTCCTTGATCTAGTTTTTCATGTTATGTTATTATCGATATAGGTCATTATGGTTTGCTATCTTATTCAATGTGTAACATAAAGTGTTTTTTATGGCATTCCTATAAACAGAAGCTATTGTTGCTAGAGTTTGAGTCTTATCGCCGTGATAACTATCTCAGAGAGGTGAAATCGACGCTGATAATGTATTCAAAATACTGCTTGCTGAGTGAATAACAATGAGTATTGTCCATTATAGCATCTACTAAGAAATCAGTCGTACATTCTGTGAGGCACATATTGTTCTAGTAAACATTTTTATCCGCAAAATTAACATTTACATTTTAAAGTTTGTTACATGATACTTCTAATGAAATACGCACCTATTTACCAAATAGGCCTATTTGAGCATGTACAAAATAAATATTTACATTTTTAAAGTCTGTTACATGATACTTCGAATGAAATAGGCATCTATTTACCAAATAGGCTTATTTGAGGATGTACAAAATAAACATTTACATTTTTATAGTCTGTTACATGATACTTCTAATGAAATAGGCATCTATTTACCAAATAGGCTTATTTGAGGATATACAAAATAAACATTTATGTTTTTAAAATCTGTTATATGATACTTCTAATGGAATAGGCACTTCTTGACTAAATAGGCTTATTAGAAGATGTAACATGTTTTATTATTAAAGGGGCTTCACAGTTAAAAGAAAAGCCAATTTTAGTCTGTGGTCCACAATTCCCAATGACTGTCCTTTAAATGTAAATAAAAATCATTTAAGACAGTATTAAAATAAAAATAGTCTAAAAGTAGAGTAATTAGGACAAAACTTAGTCAAGGGGCCATGTTAACAAAATAACAAAAAATGCATGGGTTTCAAATTTTTAATGAAAAACTCCCCGCGCAGGTAATAGGGATCGCTGACTTATATTTGATTAAAGGCACAGGTATATAAATCTCGCACTTCACTTATACTTCCCTTTATAGGGCAGAAAATAGACATAGTTGACATTTATTTAATTTAAGTCTGATTTGTAATCTAGTAAGTATACTTGCCACACCTGCAACTTTTTTGAAATTAAATAAAAATTATTTTAAAATGAGGTCACACTTTTTGCTTATACTTAGTTCATATTCACCACAGTTTCACCGTGATGGCATTAGACATGACGCACGTATAAGGGTGTAACATACCCATTCATACTGCTTTATTATGAATCGATCTCTCACCACTAGGTCATATATACATTAGTGAATAGCTATTAAGATCCATATTACATACCTACACACATTGCATTCATACTTTAGTACATGTCAGGCGTGTATACTGTGTAGTAAATTTGATCGTTCGTTATAGGCTTGTCATTACTCACGTTGAAATGTCCCGTCCAGGTGATTAACTGGATGGAGTGACAATATATTCATACTTTGGTACAGGGTGGCAGCTACATGTCTAAGGTGTGTACAGTGTAGTGTATTATCATTAGTCATAGCCTCGTCATTACTCATGTTGAAATGTCCTGTGCAGGTGATTCAAATCGGAAATCGAGTGAAATATAACTTACTTAGGTAATAAAAGTTGTTGAATTTAGGTAATGATGTTAACCGTTAGCACTCTGTTGTCACAGAATTCTGTTGCTGTAGTAATGTGATGCGCAATTGTCAGTGTGGTAAGGGTTAATATCGAGAGTAGTGAAAGCTAATGCAGGAGAGCATCGTGTGAAACAGTTGGTAGAATCGCGTTATTTATAGTTAAAAATAGGCTGATTAACGGGGTAATCATTATGTAGGCTACATCAGGCCCTTCACAATGCTATTTTATGTGGTTAAGAGGACCAACGTATGAGCCTCAGTAATGAAGGGTGGAGAGGGGGGAAACACTGTAGGGAAAAACCCACCGTGTCTAGGCTGACATATGACCTTCGTTTTATTTCGTGCCATTGTTTTCAAATGCCCCACAGACAGCCTACGGATGTCACATGATCTGCTATGTTTGCTGATAGTTGATGATTATTTACAATGAGATAACGAGATAATGGAGAGGTAAGAGCCACAGACACCATCCTATGAGCATCGTCAGAGGGAAGAAGCTCGTACATAACCATACTGCAAGGGCTATCTAGACCCCCCATGGGATTTTAAGGCGCTTTCTGCCAAAAAAAGTTAGAGTAGGAATCGGTCGTGGATCTTTTGCATTCAAATCCAACATGGTATTTAAAACTAACCTATATTGACAAGCTTGACATCGCTGGCGATGGCGTTGAAAGCGAGAGTGGCATTGTGCAGCATTTGGTGGTGGTTGGTCGGGTTCTTTATGACCTTGCCGATTGGTTTACCCTGAAGTATCTCGACCAGTGCGCACAAAATGACGCCGTCGCAGAAATCTCCCAGTCCCTCCACATAAAGATCGGCCTCTCGGAGTTGTTCGTTGACCCAGTTATTGAAGGTGTTCATTTGGATGTTTATCCATTCGTTATCCGTGCCCTTCATCGCCATGGCAGCGTGACCTGTGCGGCTTAAGGCACGGTTACCCACGAGCAATGGGTTCTCATCCGCCATCTTGGTTTATTCCTACAATGACTGATGTTAGTATGGATGGTATTAACTCATTGTTAAAGCCATCATTCCCAATGAAAAAAGGTTGCCTAGGTTACCTGTAGTTAATATAACCAATGAATTATTCTCATATATTGTAATGGGGAAAACACTATCGTGAAAACCATTGGGTTTGGGCAGAAATTTATTGCTCTGAGCTAAACCAATGTAATGTAAGGCCACTAAAATGATGCATCTGAAACAACATGACTCATGTTCATTTTTACTTTCAGCCACATTATAAAAACTGGATTCATGTAGTGATGCTTGGGGCTAAAACAAATACAATTTCATTATAACATCCAGCAAATCGGGTCACAATCATAGATTGGTATAATAAAATATGAATAAATTTACTGAATGCTTATTATATTAATATAGCACAAAAATACAGGTGTTTCAGTAAGGTATGTTTTTTCCATTCAAACAGATTGGAACAGACTGATAGTAGTATTATAATACTACATATTCTATAAAGATATTTGATCCATGGTATAATTTCAATTTTGAACAGTATTTCTTGTGTTTCTAGTTGACCCTAGTAACTAGAGTATCCGCAAATTTGTAGAGTGTCTTTGATAGCCCTGAGTTGATAGGGCACTATAAATCAATAAAATTTCATTTCATTTCAATCGATAATGTATAATGGAAGCTCGTACATTTTGGTCCAAAAAAATTTGCAGATGAGTTTAATTACCGTATGTCAACAATGGAGCAACTTTGCTTCTGATGATTATACATACAATACAGTTATTAGTGTGGTAGACACACAAAATTGAAAAAAGAGGTGCGAAATTGGTAGAATGAGTTACAAAGGGAGGACCCCCATTACCCCAACCTTACTCCGGCAGGTAAAATTTAGATGATCTGTGATGAGTTTTTATGTTTTCTAAATGTATTTGAGCTAATAACACAAAATTTTAAATATTAGATATTTCTACACATATCATGCCTGTTTGCAATATTTATTATGCAATAATACGCATAAATGACAGTTTTCATGAACAAGGAAAGTGCTTGTGTGACCATTATAAGACAAACATAAAAACAGAATTAATGACAGAATATCACCATGTTGCAATCTTTTAAAGTTAAAGTAAAAGGGCTAATACAAATCAATAAATATTTTTTTAGTAACTGAATAATATAAAACATATATTATTACTTAATGACAGAGGCCATTTTAGGGAGGTGCGTTTGCAAGTGTGTGGTGGATCAACCACAGAGACATCCACAATTGTTGAATTGTGGTTAAAACCAAGGTATTAAATGGAGGTAGGAAATATTCTAATCTTATTAATTTACTAAAGTATTCTGTATCAGAAGTTTTATTTACAGGATTATCGTGTTAGTAGAATATTGGTTGTCCATAAATAACCGTCAAATAAATTGTAATAGCAATTGCTAAAACTAACAGTAACACTAACAGCGACAATAATGCTGTAGTGTCATGGACTTTCAGTCATAGCATAAAAAAAACTTACTAAACTAGAGTGTAGGATCAAGTATGGATTTAATTACTAACCGATGAAGCGTACCAATTCATACAATAATATTCGTAAGTAGACGCTTCGTTAGGTATCAATCAGCAAAAATTTCCTATTCATTACCGCAGAAAAACTGAATATCTTAAATAATCATCATAATGTAAATTGTGATGGGCGCTCCTAGTTGTGTAGATCTTACGTTAGTGTCTAAGTTGACACTGTACTGTAATAATAGAATTTGGTGTTTACCTACTATACAATACACACATATAATGTCCACAAGAAAGTATTATGTTGACATTTACTTAAACAGCGATCCAAACCGGTTATAGGCATAAAGATGATACGCCCGCATCTTGTAGCAGACGACATTGCCGTTTCGTTAAGTTTGTAACGCGAATAGTCACGTGGGACTTCTTAGCCAATAATACCGATACGTTTAGTTTCAGACGCAGCTAATCATGTGGTTCACCTTAGCCAATCATATCCTCGTATCCAGTTAAATGCTCTTTTGAATATTTGGAGAGCAGGTACGTATAGCTTTTTTCTATGTACTGCTCTCCAACGGTTATACAAATTTATTGCGTGTTATTTAGACTTCACGCGACCATAGTTTAGCTGTCGCAAGGGCGCTACCTCGCACGAATTCTCGGGACGAAAGTTAACGTGAAGTCATTTTAAAATTTAGTCGTTTTTTAACTCAAAATGGTGACATAATATGCTATGTATCTATCTATCTGATTCACAATGTCCTGTTTACATGATGTTACCGATTACTAATGATCCTCTGTGTTAATCTGCCTACCATTAAAAGCTCCCGACCGCAGAAATTACAGAACAACGCCACTTTCAAAGTCATTGTGCTCATTTACAAATGAATTCACGCCATAGCCCCTCTTTATGGATCTTCCACCATTTTTATCAAACCTTCTACACGTTTAAGTCGCTCATCTCTCACACTTGCGGTTCCTCACATAAAACGTCCTGACTTCGGTGACTGTGCTTTTTACTCCGCTGCACCTCGCCTCTTTAAAGCACTTCCAGTAGACATGCGTCAACCTTTTTTATTTCTAGTTCACGTCGATCTGCCAACGTTTTTTCCTCTGTCAATATTTCTTTCATTTTCAATTGTATTTTCTCACATTGTTGACCATAATTCGTGCAACACCTGCGGTCTAATAGATTATGCTAATTTCAATTTAGCGAATGAATTTCAAGGCTACTGTTCACAAAACATTCCTTCATCAAAACAACAAAACGTGATCGCAATACTCAAACAAATTCTCGTTCTCTCTTAGAAGATATCTCTCTCCCTCCCCTCCCTCCCTCTCTCTCTCTCTCTCCCCCTCCTCTCCTCTCTCTCCCTCCCTCTCCTCTCTCTCCCTCCCTCTCTTTATATATATATTTTATGTACATAAAATTGCTAACTAATAACTACGTATATATATATTATATATGTATCCCTACGTAGTTAGTAGTTAGTAATTATTTGAAAATTGGCATGGACGAATATTAACATAAACATTCAAAATTTAACTTTCCCCGTGTAAAATAAACAAGTTTTCCTGTTTACTCCGTCCGTCACTAATGCTATCTTTTATTTGTTTTTGATCACCTCTAACAAAAACAAGAGAACGTCACGACTTTTTGATCACTGACCAAACTTCAACTGGACTTCATGAATGCCGTCACCAATCAAATAGCGTAGCAAGGGATGTAACAAATTAATTTTAGTCCGAGAATTTCGATTTATCTCCCTGTCGCTATCCAGACGGGATAGCTGAAATTGTTTTGTTCAATGCAAGATACTTAATAAAGAACTGTTTGTTAATATGTAAATATCGCGAAAATCATCCATTCATATTTATCATGATGCATGTGTGTATTGCTGGAATGAAACACAGACTTTAGACACCAGCGTGTTCTCAGAAACGGCGTGAAATACTTAAAAACGCCGGCGAAGCCTCGCCCCTGTAATTCCGTTGGTACATCACCAAACCGATTGTCTGGACGTTGTAGGTTAGAATCCCATCAAAGCTTTTTCTTTGCATTCTTTTTCAGTTATTGAGAGGACCACAACGGCTACCCTAATTACAATACGATACTGAATTTTTTATTTTTTTTTATAAGATGACTAAAACATGGGTTTTCCACATCCCTAACGCAGGTAGTGTTAAAATATAAAATATTATGCTTACCTAAAACCCTAGGATGAGTTCAACAACAATGAAACAAACAGGTATTTCAATAACATTACATTATGAAAGGGAAAGTGACAATACGCGGTTTTGTGCTACTTAATATAATACATTAATATAATGGCAGTGAATGCCATCCACTCGTAGTTATGTTCCAGATTGCCACAAGAGAGGAGACCATTGTTTCTTTTCTGATATTCGTAGAGATCAAAATATAGAGGCTATTGAAAAGGTGGATACTAACCTTGGATAGTGACAACCCCCAAATCTTACTAACCATGGTATACTGTATAAGGATTAACACAAGCTTTCGTATATCAAGTATACTTCATCAGGTGCAATGATTGCACCTGATGAAGTATACTTGATATACGAAAGCTTGTGTTATTCCTTATACAGTTAGTCAACAAGGTGTTACCTTTGTATTTTTGTATTTACGACTTGGCTAACTCGGCAACCCACACCTCTACACCATTCTTAAATCATCCTTGGTGTTGCCTTATATCGGCGCTTTAAATTCAGGAAAGGCTCCTTCCATGTCCCAGTCTTATGGCTGACTTTTGTACGAAATGAAAATGAAATATATTGAAATAAAATGAAATATATTTGATTTAAAGTGCACTATTAGCAACGCTGTCTAACACACTACATCAATAAAGAATACACATTAAAAATTAACATAGCATAGAATACATACAGTACTAGCAGGAACAACTGTAATAATGGTAGTAATGGCAGTAACAGGAATGGCAGTAATAACGATAAACCAACATATCAAGCGTTTACTTAAATTCTCTCTTTTTTAATCCGCCCGTCTCTGATATTTTTTCTTTAATAGTCTTTAATTTCTTAATTCCCTGAGTGCGTAATTTTACTCATGATGTGTAATTTATTCTCGTGTATTCATATAATTTTCAGTCCCGTAGCAATTATAACGTATTATGTCACTGAATGTGCGCTCTGTGTGACTGGCACTATAAATCATGAATTTTTTATTCAATATTGGGCTCTCTCTATTCTTAATTACAGCATGCGACCTGTATATGGCGCCCAGCATCCCCCTCTACAGAAGAGGTAACTATATTGGCGAATCAGAAGTATTATATCATAGATAGTGGAGAAATTATTGTATTATTGAGTACCGAGGCTTGGTCATTGCTGCGGTTTAACCACTACACCTTTCCCTGAGCACCGCAAGTATTTAGCCACTATGTCTTACCCTGAGCACTATATGCATTTAACCACTATGCCTTTCCCTGAGCACCGCAAGTATTTAGCCACTATGTCTTACCCTGAGCACTGTATGCATTTAACCACTATGCCTTTCCATGAGCTGTGTAAGCATTTAGCCATTATGCCTTCCCCAAAGCACTGTAAGCATTTAACCACTATACCTTCCCCTGAGCACCGCAAGTATTTAGCCACTATGTCTTACCCTGAGCACTGTGTGCATTTAACCACTATGCCTTCCCATGAGCTATGTAAGCATTTAGCCATTATGCCTTCCCCAAAGCACTGTAAACATTTAACCACTATACCTTCCCCTGAGCATCGTAAGTATTTAGCCACAATGTCTTCCCCAAAGCACTGTAAGTATTTAACCACTATACCTCCCGCTGAGCACTGTAGGCATTCTATTTCCTTTAAGGATATTTTCTTTGTGGTAACACTAATTATGGTACATAAGATAGCCAAGGTTCATTCCATCTCTACCTGTCCATTACACCTGCAGCAGTATACTCGTTATATGACAGCCCCGGTTTTATACAACCTCTGCCCTATCATAACTGCCCTACCTGAAGAAGTATAATACTTGACATATGAAATCGTAGGTTGATCTTAGTCTCAGTGAGTTAATGATGTGTCACCTTTATATTTTCATGTCATTCACAATACGGCTATACAGCAACCCACCTGACACAGGATTCAGACAGAAACAACACGTTGCATCGTGTTTTAATCATTAATTTTAAACCAGAAAATCATTGCGTAGGATATTGTTAAGACTTTACTTGGTTACTCTTCCTTCTTTTATTGAGTGATATGGCTAAAGTGGCAACCTGCATCCCGAGTCATTGTCTGTCATTCTCATGAGGCAGTGAAGTGATTTGCCTATATGTGCGCATTTATAAACCGCTATTGACCCTTTGTTTTGGTCCCACGTTATCGTATTATGTGGACAATAAATAGACGCTTCATTATACGTTCGCATAAATAATTATGAATTAATGAGTAGATTCATGAGTGATGACCCAATTATGACACGAGTGAGTTATCGCTGGCGTTTGGTTAAGTTTTATCGAAGTAGTGGCACTCAATACGAGGCGAATGCGGGGTGGATCAAGCCATGATTTATACTGCTAGACTAACGAGATAGAAAAACGAGAGCAAAAAGTTGTGATGTGTTTTAGTTTACTCCCGGAGTTCTAAAACTTTCTTCTGTTGCTGTTGGTGATTGTCTCGTGTTTCTTCTGTTTTCATTAACCATTATGTAGTAATTTCCAGTTGAGGTATTTATTCAGTGATTTCAGCAGCATGCAGCACAAGGTGACGGCAGCTGATGATCATCATAGTAACCGCGCTAATGATTCATTTACGGCGTTTGAATTTTCGACGTCGGACGCGTGGGATGCAGCCGATGATGATAACGATATAATCAACATGGCCGACTGTCAGCTGTCACTCAAACAAGTCCACAGTACGGCGCGAGCTGTGTTGGAGCAGCATACGAACCGGATGAAACAACTGAACACTAAGTCATGTCACAAGGGAGAGTCATTTAACCCAAATAAACCCACAGGTACACGGTATCGTCCATCATCTACACCTGTACACTGTACACATAGTCCGTAGTTAGCCAATTCGTCAGTTGAATGACGATATCTAAAATATGGAAACGCAACGTTTCTCAAAATAATCTGATCGTGAACAGTTTGTTAAACATTTTGTTAATAATTCTAATAATTATGGTGATTCGGTTATCTTTATTTGCCCGTGTGAGTTCTATTCTTGAGGCTAAATAATTCCATATTATTTTATTGTTTGGTAGATATCGTGATATTTACCAGTAATTAAACATTGGGATTATGTGATGAAAACTTTATGTTAGTCAATATACAACGTATGGAAAGTTCTAGAAAGCACTGGCAATTTTAATAACTTTCTTCATCGCATGAAACCGATTTTTTCACATTTGTTCAATGTCACTTGACAATTTTTTGTGGGTAACAATTCCTACGAGTGCGATTGGTGTATATTTTTGCTCTATTTTATATTTCTTGTTTGTATAATTGAGCTGACATCTTGACATTTTTTGATTTTCTACATGCATAATGTTACAATAAAAGGGAAACAAAGGAAACAGTGAGGTTTTATAGTGACTCACTCCACGAGAAATCTCATTATTCTAGCACAAAAATCTTGCTCATTCCCTATTGTGGAAGGCGCGGCGCGGTGGGGTGGGGGAGAATCCTTGGTTTGTGCTGGTTCGAACTCACAACCTCTCACATGAAAGGCAGTGTTTCTAACCAGTACACCCCTGGTACTGACGACAATATGATTGTATCTGAGCTTAATATGTCCTCAATTCATGTTGATGTCAGTCTACCCATGACATATCAATTACAGAGGAACGGGTCACAGCAGCACTGCCGTCTTCGAGTCCCAGTTCAGGCCCGGGAGTGGGGGTAAGGCTCAACAACTCGTGGACCCCACCAAAAACTACCCCCATCCGCCCCGCCCGCTCCTCCGCACACAGTCGAGACAAGGCTAAACTCAGTAAAGCTAACTCCATACTCCGCAGCCCTAACACTAACCTAGGTGTGTATCTCACCCCCAACCGCGATGTACAGGTCACCATAAGAGACCCCGAGAGTGCATCTCAAGTCATCTCCCTTACTGAGGTCACTATAGAGACCCCGAGAGTGCATCTCAGGTCATCTCCCTTACTGCCACCTTGTCTAAGTATCGCTACATCTTCTGATAAAAACTACATGCCGCGGTGACAGAGACATTTTTGCAGTGTTTTCATAGGAATGTCATGGTAAATGAGGGATAGCCAATGTGGTTCTATAAATAGCTTGAGAGAAATGCACAGGAAAAAACCTATTCCTCTGATGGAGTGGTGGGACTCGAACGCAGGACCTCCAGATAAACGGTCTGCTGCTCTACCAACTGAACTACAGGGGCAAGCTTTTTCCTCTGCATTTAGGTTTTTAACACCGTTTTTTAGAACCACTGATGTTTAAAGTCCATAAATCATAGCCAGTGATATACAGAGATAGCAGTAGCAAGCATGATGATGGACCCTAAATTGATTGGCTGATTTTTGCAGTGTTTTCCATATAAATGTGATGGTAACAGGGGAGCCAATGTGGTTCAATAAATAGCTGGAGAGAAATGCACAGAAAAAGACAGAGTTGTAGGTTTTTTCTGTGCATTCCTCTCCAGCTATTTATAGAACCACATTGGCTACCCCCATTAGCATCATAATTACACATGGCCCAGTGACAGATCTATAATTGTCTACGTATATATGATTACATAATTACGTAGAGTATGCTCACTTTATTGGACATATTAACACTAAGCTATTACACCATCACAGTGATCAGTAATGATTTTTTGTAGATGAGTTACGGGCCCTGAGTTGGTCAGGTTTACCCAAAGCTGTTCGGCCCATCATCTGGAAAATATTAGCCGTAAGTAATAATCGTGCTTACTGGAATGTACGGGAATAAACAGGAATATACGGGAATATACTGGAGTATACAGGAATTTACAGGAGTATACTGGAGTATACAGGAATATACGGGAATATAGAGGAATATACTGGAGTATACAGGAATATACTGGAGTATACAGGAATATACTGGAGTATACTGGAATTTACAGGAATATACGGGAATATACTGGAGTATATGGGAATTTACAGGAATATACTGAAGTATACAGGAATCTACTGGAATATACATTATGGGACATATAATTGTCCCTTACATGTAATTATTTAAGTTGTATCAAAAATAGTTAACATCTCTGTTATATGTTACCTAAATAGGAACCTCCACTAAGCATGACAGGCATCTTGTTTCAACATGTAAAATGTAGTTGTTATAATTTTTTGATTAGAATGGTTTGGTTTGTAAAACAGGGTTACCTACCTTTGGGTGTAGAACGTCGTGAGCCAACTCTAAAGAGGAAACGCGAGGAATATTTCAACTTTGTTGATCAGTATTATGATACTCGGCAACAAGACATGTATCAGGAAACGTTCAGACAGGTTCGTTTATTGACTTGTATCAGGAGACATTCAGACAGGTTCGTTTATTGACTTGTATCAGGAGACATTCAGATAAGTTGGTTTAGTGACTTGTATCAGGGGACATTCACACAGGTTGGTTTAGTGACTTCTATCAGGAGACATTCACACAGGTTGGTTTAGTGACTTGTATCAGGAGACATTCAGACAGGTTGGTTTGGTGACTTGTATCAGGAGACATTCAGATAGGTTGGTTTAGTGACTTGTATCAGGAGACATTCAGATAGGTTGGTTTATTGACTTGTATCAGGAGACATTCAGACAGGTTGGTTTATTGACTTGTATCAGGAGACATTCAGACAGGTTCGTTTATTGACTTGTATCAGGAGACATTCAGACAGGTTGGTTTATTGACTTGTATCAGGAGACATTCAGACAGGTTAGTTCATTGACTTGTATCAGGAGACATTCAGACAGGTTCGTTTATTGACTTGTATCAGGAGACATTCAGATAGGTTAGTTTAGTGACTCGTATCAGGAGACATTCAGATAGGTTGGTTTATTGACTCGTATCAGGAGACATTCAGACAGGTTGGTTTGGTGACTTGTATCAGGAGACATTCACGCAGGTTGGTTTAGTGACATGTATCAGGACACATTCACGCAGGTTGGTTTAGTGACTTGTATTAGGAGACATTAAGACAGGTTGGTTCAGTGCATTGTATCAGAAAATATCCAGACAGGTTGGTTTAGTGACTTGTATCAGGAGACATTCACGCAGGTTGGTTTATTGACATGTATCGGGAGACATTCAGATAGGTTGGTTTATTGACATGTATCGGGAGACATTCAGACAGGTTGGTTTGGTGACTCATATCAGACAAGTTCAGATAAGCTGAATTAGTATCTCATATGACCAATTTACGCCACTTATACACATAACGTCACTTAACTTAGTATATGTTAGTGAAAGTGAACTCCAAAAATCCATCTTGACAGTCGTGTCTTCCAGATACACATAGATATTCCCCGAATGAACCCAGTCATTCTGTTATTTCAACAACCGGTCGTACAAGACGTGAGTTAACGTCACCCACCGTTGCTGACGCATGCCTGCCTCTCAGTGTCGTTCTGCCTGTTGTACACAGCTGCTTCTCTCAATGATTTCCTCGTTATTCAACGCTTCACCAACCACCATCTCCCATTTCAGACAACCTTATTCACTCGATTATTTATTGAGTTATTTTCCGTTATATAGTCGTGTTATCACCACCCCCTGCCCTGCCCCTCTCTATTCAGAATATCAGATGCCTGTAATCACCTCACATTTTGCAGAGTAGTGGATGAACCCAGATTGTCAATTTGTATTTTGATGTAGATGTGTTTTAATTTTTATCACGTTTTAGTTAAGTCTGCGTTGTGATTCTAATCTGTTTGAGATTTATTTACTCACATCCAAGTCCCCTTTTCTCGTTAAGATTTCATCTTAACTGATCAGTTATCTCCCTTCGATACGTGCGAGTTTTGTGACGCGTGTCGTATCGCTACCCCATACCGCTGCCTGACATCAGGCGTGCAGACCGCGCCCATCACGGGGTTGTATGCTACTTGCAGATCCGTAAGGACGTGCCCCGCATGACATGCCTCGTGCATTTGTTTAAACAAGATATTGTGAAACAGGTGAGTATCGCATCATCTCTCTCTCACACACGCGCACACACACACACGCGCACACACACACGCATACACGCACGTGCACTGTGAAATCAACCGCGCAAATTTCATCGTTTGATCAAAATAGCGCATTAAGAATCGCAATTGTACGAGATCCAATATGTTGGTTAACCTTATGTTAGTTAATTAACTAACGCACCCTGATATAAGCTAACTACTGTATTATTAACTTGTGTTCATGTCATTACCTAACCCTAAAACAAGTAACAGCTACTAAACTGCTCCAATGACTTCATGAAGACAGGGGAGACTACGCGGAAGACAGATAAGGGATGTTAGTGGAATTGAGTAGAAACAAATGATTTTTATTTTCGGTCCGAGTTCAATTTACTTTTTGAGCCGTCAGGTTTTGGCTCAATATTTTTCCATACCCGCTAAAGGTGAAAATTATTGATCAAACGCGAAGGGGGATTTTTGATTTCCTCATTACTTGTTTTATTAATGATTGTATCGAACCCGGACTGTCTTCCGTAGTCTCTGTCGGGATCTCTTTAATCTTGGGAATGCGGTTGAGAGCAACAATCGTTAATGACTATGATTATAACATGAGTTTCTAGCACTGAGCGGAAGGTTCGTGTGGACTGGGTTTGTTGTAAGTGCATGATGGCATGGTGAGCGGTTTCGCTCATGCTCTGTGTTTATTGCTGTGTTTATTTAATGTGTTTATTTAATGTGTTCATTTCTGCGTTTACATCTGTAGTATTTCTGTAAAATCCACTGTACACTACAGCGCCCCCCTTTGTGCGTATCATGAATCAACTTGTGTAGCAAATAGCAGTCTCTGTCGTTGATTTTGGATATAACTACATATATGCTTTATTTGGATCAAATCAAAAACTTTTCAATTTTACAGCCAAACGGAGTTTTTAGATACTAAACATATTGAATTGACACCATAATTCTCCTAATAAACCCAACAGAGTCGATTGGAATGACGTTTATACTTGAGGTAACATTAACGATTTCACTTTTGCTATACACCATGTGTGATATTACATCATGTTGGCTCGGTGGTGTGGGTTAGGATATATACCCCTTCACAACTACGGATTCACGCCCTGACATCCTTCAATGTTACATTGTTTAGAGTCAGGCTGTCTTGAGAAACTGCAGAGATAAAACCTTGCTTCTGGTGAGACCCAAATCCATCATTTGCAGACATCCCGTCTGATACTCTACCAACTGATGGTAGTCTGTTCTTAAGTGTTCATCTCCATTGGTGATTTATCTATCTTGACCAAGTTCTGGGTGGGAACAGTTCACTTATGTTGGGTCAGTTTTTTTAGATAACTAAATGAATGACATGTTGGTGTACTGAATATAACAAAAATTTGTGATGAGTTCACGTCTACATGACTGTTTTTGTGTTCGTCTCATCGCACAGATATTCGAACGCATCTTGTACATTTGGGCGATTAGACATCCCGCGAGCGGTTACGTGCAGGGCATTAACGACCTGGTCACTCCATTCTTCGTGATATTCCTCTCAGAATTCATCGACAACGGTAGGCCCCTACTCTCGTATTCACCAATCTATGATTTTGTCCCAAAGGAAGTTTTTGATTCTGCCATGATAAATTTTCCGTGATTTTTGACACCCTACATGGGGACAGGACGAGATTTAACTAGATCTCTGCTAAAACATCTGCCGCGTCATAACCTAAAGTTCCGCTCTGTTGACATCCGATCCCGTGTCGCTACATGATTTATTTATGAATACCGCTACGTTCATTCGCAGATATAGAGGTCGAGAATTGTGACCTGAATCAATTGTCCAATCAAACGCTGCGCATCATCGAAGCGGACAGCTATTGGTGCACATCGAAGCTACTCGAAGGCATCCAAGATAATTATACGTTCGCTCAGCCGGGCATCCAGCAAAAAGTCCTGGCGTTACGGGAGCTTATCAAACGAATTGACGGTACGTCGGTCGGTACGGCATGCTTCGTGCTGCGTTGTTTGTTATGTCTGAACTAGACAGTCTCAATATCGGTGGACGCATGCATACCCCCGCAGCGCGGACCTGTAGGGGCAGGGGGTTAAAGTCTCAGAAAATATGAAGTCTTTTTGAAAGATCTATTTCACTGAATAACAAATACACAGACTTATAGATTCTCATCAATAGGCTGCAGCAACGGTTTGGGATTGTCGGATCAGCCCTTGAATGGATTAAGAATTATATTTCCCAGAGATCTTTTTGTGTAAATATTTTAGACAATAGTTCGGAACCACGTGAACTACCATATGGTGTTCCTCAGGGAAGTGTCCTGGGACCACTTCTGTTTACCGCTTATACGACTCCCCTGGGTGACATCATTGAGAAACATGGCCTTCATTACATGTTCTACGCTGACGACACCCAACTGTGGTTGCCAGTTAATACTAGAAACTCTGTGGAGCTCCAACATACCCTAGACCGTATCTCAGCTTGTCTCAACGAAATATATGACTGGATGACAGTAAATAAACTAAAAATTAACCCAACAAAAACTGAAATGATGCTCATACAATCTCCCTTTGCTAGCCATAAAACCCCTGATATCGCTATCATGCTCAAAGATGTGAAAGTCACTCCAACTACCTCAGTAAGAAACCTTGGCGTCATCTTTGACCACAATTTCAGTTTTCAACAACAAATCTCAAAAACCATTCAGTGTTCCTATATTCAACTTAGAAATATCCGTTCCATCA